>VZRN01005377.1:676839-688746 GCA_013397935.1 Dasyornis broadbenti
ACCAAGCTTTCAGCCATTGAAACCAAAGCAGATCACAGAAGTTAGGTACCTAAAGGCTGTGGCAAATCTTCCTGGACAAATCCTTCATCTTTTAGGACCTAAAAGCCTTTTAAACCTAATTATAATGTAAATTTTTAAAAATATTTTTTAAATATTATTTTGAAAAAAATATTTTTTTCTCTTTTTGCGGTCCTGAGGACATCGATCCTCATCTAATGTGCTAATACTATATATAAATATATAATAATATATTCCAGAACCTTATTTGCTTATGCCTGGACCCCAGATTAATCTGATTGTAAAATCAAAAGTGACTAAGTGCTTTTGTAATGAAGAAGGTCCCACAACATCACTACAGGGTATCTATCTTCTCCATTTCACAGGAAGAGGAGTGTGAGCACAAACCAGTTATTGATGTGCTCTAATTAACACAGTACATAGCTGATGAAAATAGGAACCAGAATGCAAGTCTCCACTTTTTCGGTTTTCTGATTTGACCATTATATCCAGTACTCACAGATGGTACATGAAAGAAAAAAACCAAACTTTTAAAATTATTATTATTATTATTGTTATTGTTGTTGTTGTTGTTGTTGTTGTTACAACTATATGGGTGATCAGATTTGTAGTGGAAGGAAAAACAGTGATATAAAATTCTCCAAGTCTCAGTTCTTCTCTGTTTAAAGCGTGCTTTTAATGCTGGATATTAGGTTATAACAATGCTGATAGCTCTTTGTGGTTTCTTATCAGTGTTTAGATCAGACCTTTAAAACTTAATTTATTGTGGAAGAGGATTATAAGAGTCACTAGGGACAAAATTTGACCTAGAAATTTGCCTATAGCAACATTTAATAATAAGGAAACACGAGATAGTCACACAAAGACAAAACTGGTTTTGGCTAAGTGAATTACACACATATACTAAAACCTATCCAAACCTAACTCTAATAATTTTAACCAACCAGTGAAAAGAGCTCTTCCTTAGTAGTCCAGGTTCTGCACATAAGTTGTTATATCTCCAAAATCTGGATTTATTCATAATTCTTGAGCCCTTGATTTTAAAGTTAAACATTTTTCTGTCAGAATTTGCCTCTGGTTAAGTTTCATTCTCATAGCAGAACAACTTGTTTAATTTCCTACCTATTCTTCACAATGTATAAGAAAATTGCCAGGTGTGAAAAGCAATGCAGCAGGTCTTTGTCACTTTTTTCTCTTGCTGCCAGAGATGAGACTGGAAAAAATAGAGCTTAGCCAGAGCACTTCTACACTTCAGCTATTATCAGCTGCCAGAACAGCCCCTGTAATCTGGGGGCAGCAAGGAATACATTAGAATAGTCACTGAACTGCTCTAATTTATGCCATAAATTGAAATCTAAGAAGGCACTCAAAATTTATTATATCACCCAAGAGTTACAGAAGACAAAGTGACAGTATTGTTCTGCTCTGGCCTAAAGACTATGCTGTATCACGTGTTCTGCTAACATTATCCTACATGAACAGAAGAGGGATTCTATGTTGCCTATAGTTGCTAAAAGGGAGCTAAAGCTAAAAGCAGCAAAGATAGAAGCTTACATCATTTTCCATCCTGGGAAAAGCACTGTTCCTTGCACTTCACCATCACAAATCAGTGAGGTACTTTGTGGCAAAAGTCTGAGTATCTGGCATGACTTGAGAAGCTCATTTAGAAAACATTTGTTGAGAAAATGTCCGTATTGAATAAGCTTTGAGTACCTCCTGGCATTGGATTCATTTGGTGGAGAGTATGGAGGGAAGGGTGTAGAGTGTCTGATGTCAGCTACTACAGGTGGCCAGCTCAGTTTTGGATACGTTCACCCATTTACGCATTTTTTTCCACCAGTACATTTTCAAGCAGCCATCTCCTGGTCTGCTCAATATTCCCTTTCTGTCCTCCCCCCAGTACACACAGCAGTAACCCGCTCTGTGTGGTTACAGTTGTTCAAGATGTGCACTACTTACTGCTTTCATGTCAGCTAACTGAAAACAAAATACAGGAAAAGAAATAAAATGTATCTCAAAACTCCCTGATTATATGCCCGTTTGTTACTGCTTGGGAAATTCTTACATTCAATATGGTCTTGAAAGACTGAAAGAATGACAGATTTATTGACAAGTTTGGCACAGGATATCAAGGTATAGGGGAAACACTAGAAAAAGGCATGAAGAGGTATAGAAAAAAATTGTCAGCAAAGCATAGCTATACATGACACAGCATGAAAAGACAAATAAGAAGATAATGATTGGTTTTGTAATTGGCCCCTCAAGGTAAAGATCTCAATCTTTGCTAAGAAATGATTGTGCAGAATCAAAGGAGCAAATACATTGTAAAAATGACAGGCAGAAAAAGTAAACATTGCAGTGGTGTATTGAATAAACCAGAGAAGTCAGAGAGAAAGACTGTGAAGCTCATGACAAAATTAAAAAAGGTGGCACAATGGTGGCAAACATCTGTCCCGTGTTACAGCTTTGATGAGACAAATACAAAAGGTAGAGCTTTATAATAGCTTCTGCATCAGTTTCATGACATCAGTTGCCTTCAAATCATTGCCTTTTTGAACTAGGCAATGTTCCATCAAATTCTTTTTTATATTGTTTAGAATATTCTTCTTCCTCTTTGACCCTGAATATTTAGGCAGAAGTGTACCTCTGTAAGAAACAGTTTTCAAAATATACTGACAGTGGGGTTAGCACCTGAGAAAATCCCTAGACAAGACTGACTGATCTGGCAAATGCAAGGCTCTCCAAATAAGACAGTTACACTATCAGCAACAACAACGCTGTGCTTCCCTTTCTGCATAGTAAATGTGCATTAAACCTGACCTGAAAGGACCACTCCTTTGGATGAATAAGTCTCCATACTTATTCACTTCTTGCCCTCCCTCTTGAGACTGCCAACAGCATTGCCAATTAGTGCCAATCCTGAATGCAGATTGTAATACGAATAGGCCTTTCAATATTTAATTCTAGACTTTTGCACTGGTGGTGTATAAATGTTTCATTAGTGCACTTCCTTCTGTAAGGGAAGGTTTATTCATTCATACTTCTGCCATTTTTTTGTCTGAAAGAGAAGCAAAGATGTCTACCTGAAGTACTGGCAGAAAATGGGCAAACAGGAACTTGTATTTTTAAATGCTCCTCCCAGCTCTAGCAGTAAACTCTGGAATCAGAGTTCTTTTTCTTGGGAAGCCTGATTTATTGAGAATACATGTTACAGGGTCATAAAGACAACACTCAGTTTTTATGTGAAGTGTTTTATCGCTGGATCAAGAATTCAAAAGCTTTCTTTTGGTGGGGTAGAATCCACTGATGTTAGCGGCCGGATACTCACCAACACCAACTGCCATGGTAGGCTGGAAGAGAATAAAAACATGCATGAGAACTATTCTCATCTCTGGGCTGGGGCAGATACCACCAAACACACAGCATAGTTTGGAGATCCTTTCTTTTTATCTATGAAAGTCTCCTTTGACCTTAGGGATACTTCAGAGTAAGTAGAACCCTCTTTGTACCTTCCTAAGAGAATCAATTTTGTGACTTTCCCTCTTACCATTAAAAAGCTTTTTTGACAACAAATGTGAGGCACAATTTACTTTCCATAGCACTTGCAGAGCATGAAGCAAGGGCATTTGAACATGCTGATTAGATTCAGATCATCTCAAAAGGCATTAATAAGCTAGTCATGTTACGCTGTAAATCCTAGCAACAATAGGCATATGCATGAACAGAAATATCACACTCAAATCTGTGGCACATGTAATAAAACTCAGCAAAATAAAACATTTCATCTATTAATTGAATATGGCACTAGACGTAAAATTCTTTTGCCAGGGGATTAAACACAACTAGTGTAGTGCTCCACCTGCTGCAGGTGCCTTTATCAAGACCAAGTAGTGCCACCATCTTAGAGATGATGTGATCTGGACTAAACAGTGTAATTGCTAAAGACTCTTTTCCCTGATTACTGGCACTTGAGGACCTGTATGAGCACTGCATGAATCACTGTCAGGAGACTTGCAGAAAATCACGCTTAGATGAAACCACTGGCAAATGTTGACACTCTGACGTTTACATTTCTGATACCTTCAGTAAAAAAAAAAATTAAAGACTGTACAGGAAATCAGGGAAACACAATGCAGTGATCCTCTTGTCAGGTCTCCTTCAAGGCCTTGCTGTGGGATTATACCACTATGACTAAATATCAGAAGCATGCCCTAAGTTTCAGGCAGATTCAGGAAGGTTGTTAGTTTGTAAGGAACAATAGAACTTAAACTGTTTTCATCTGACTTCAGATACAGAAGTGTAGTGCCAGCACATTGTGTGGAGTTTCTGCACAATTCTGTACCATTGAGTACCTCTGCTGGCAGAGGTACTCAATTTTTGATGGATAACCCTTGAGCAAGGAGCCTTCCACAATTTCTCCCTCACCTTCACAACATCTGTGTAGCAGGGATATCTAGTGAAATGCCAGCAGCAGGGAAGAGCAGTAAGAACATGGCACAACCCTATTACCAGCTGGCATACAACAGGAAGGTTACTCATTCTAAGACTTTTTCCCTCAAATTCTGCTTTAATCAAGGTCAATGCTACAACTCTCATAAAATGATTGGAAACTATGGCTTCTAATATTTTCACAAAGGTTATCACTCTTGCTTCAGAGTGCTGTAACTAAAGGAGACAGTAATTTCTCAGTTTATCATGGCGGTATCCTAGTGCCCAGTAATGAGTGTTATGAATACCAGTCTTATAAAGAACAGAGAGGCAGGAAGAGATGGTCTAGATTCAAGATGGAAATTGGAGATAACCAGAACTCCAGCTGTAGATACAGAAGGGAGAAAGGAAGAGCTCTGAGACCTGCACTGGGGTTATGTTGCCAGCTTCATGGTCTGAGAGGCATAGACAGCTATGGACTGCTAATATAATCTAAACGGTGGCTGCATCCTGTAGTGTATTCTGATGATTGTTTTTAGCACTCCCAAGCAATGTTTCAACCTTTAGCTCAACAGGTGTAAGCCTAATTTATACCTGCATCCTCAGAAATGCTGCAATTTCCAGACTCCATACTTCCCTGGATAAGTTTAGATGCCCTCAAGTCTACACAGTGTCCCTTCCTTAAATGTTAAGGCTGTGGCTGACAGTGTTATTATGGACTGCAAAGTCTGTGGAAAGAAATCCTTCTCAGCAAGTGTTATCCAGAAATTCTTTGAAAAACATGATAATGGAAAGCAAATGAGAGATCCAGTGATTGTCCTGAATTGTCAAACTCTCCAAAGCTCCATGGCAACAACTGAGGTAAAAGCAGGTTTGAGGCAGCCCACGAGGTTTCTGTAAGCTCTGCCTGCCCTCGTCCCAGGCCTCTTGGTTCCTAAATAGAGCAGGCACAGTGTTTGAGGAAAGCTGTGATTTTCTCTGAGAAATCAGCTATTGTGTGGGAGCACTAAAAATGGTGCTACAGTATTTAAATGGTATTGTTTGTGCAGACATTCTTATTCATAGAATGAGCAAAACTAAGCCCTCGTTGTACATGTAAATAGGATTCATATTTAGAGTTTTTTCTGATCTCTCTCCCATTAAACTAGAACAGTCTCCCAAACTCAAAATGCCATGACTCTTAAGCTAGAAAGACATCACATGCTTAGCAAGATGGATACAATTTTTTTGCATAAATTCTTCATGTGTAAAGTAAAATATTCAAATGCCAATTTTCACTTGCTCTGTCTACCAGAATTAGAAAAAAAAAAAAAAGGGGTTGCAGGTTTTTTTTTCAAAGTATTGCTTACATTTCTTTTTTAACTTGCAATATTTTAACAGCAAAAATGACTTCTTTAGCAGCCTACCTCCCATTTTTGAAGTAAAATGTTATAACATAGGAATTTAGTTTTCTTTATTCTCTTATTCTTACTTTTACTTTGACTATATCTGTGTCCCACCATGTATTAAAACTAAGTTCTGTGTTTCCAGTGGGCATCTGAATAGGGAGGAAATTAGTTGTTTTAACAATCATCCTCACTATGATATAAGATTTGCGTGAGTGGAAGGCCTGCTAAAGGTGACTGAATTTTCTGTTTATTTTGTCTCTACTAGGAGTTTGTTCCTGCCCAGAGAAATGCATAGCTTTCAGATCTTACTTATTTTTGCCTAGGCTTTATGCATGGCATAGATTCTACATCAAAATTTGGCCTTTATTTCATCTGTAGCTTGGTAGACTAATTACATCAACAGTACCATTCTAGGTCCATTGGTATACTTTGCTAAAATATTAACTCAATCATAGGTTTTTCAACTTTTATTCTATGTTGTGTTTGTTTGATTGGCAGTTCCATCCTAGGACAGTTAGGTCTAAAAATAAATACTTTACAGTAGTGTTTTGGGAGCTGAAGTTGACAAATCTGTATTGTTAGGTTCATTTACTGCCAAAATTTAAATGCTATTTTTGCCAGTAACTGCCAGTTTAAAATAAATATGTGACTGACAAGGATGTAGGAAACTCTCAACTTATCCAAACCTTACATGTTTAAAATTCAAACATGTCTTATGTTCCAGATTAGAAGTAGTTGTCGACATTTGAAAAAGTAAATGCCTGAAGCCAGATTCCTAAACATGTACAAAGGACGCTTAAAAGCCACTTAAAAAGCTGAAACAAGGTTAATTTCATGTAGGAAGCTAATTTGAGGAAGCTAGCTGTGAAAATAATAGGCATTGTTGCTCAGCTGGCCTTGGCTTCCTCTCCAAGGAGATACTTCTAGATTCTGCAAACCCACACAGACTGCCATATGTACTAAGGAAACAAGTTTTCCTCTCAGGCAAAAATGAGTAAGTCCTTCAAAATGTGGAAAAAAAAAATATTATAGTAATAATAATAAAAAATATATTTTGAAAATTATAAGGTCTTTTTAAGTAAGCCAAGATTTTTATGTATGAATGCAATTTCTACAGCTGATTTAATAATTCGGCAGTTTTGATGTCAACAACACAGATCACATTTGCACCTTCTTGATGTTATTCTCTGTTTTCAAAGCAACTCTCTTAAATATTTGGGTTTGTGCTTAAAATTATCTTTGCATATGTGACATTTCATCTTTCTAACCTGTATATGACAATAATGTAATAAACTTGAAGTGCTTAAGTAAACTTGTCTTCATCTATTACATGTAGAAAGATTATGCTTCTCCAGTGACACTTTTCTCTTTTGTAACTAGTAATTATAATAGCAGAAAGAGGGATTCACAGGCCTCAGAGACACGATAAAATTATTCAGACCAAAAGATATAATCATATACAATAACAGGAAAGCTGCCTTTATGAATCCCTGTCCCAGCCTAAGCTTTGCCAACACAAATATTTTAAGAAATGTATCAAAATTAGGGATATGTATTGTGATCCACTCTTAGTAGAGGTGTTGCTCAATGCTTTCATTATCACAAGAGCCTGTCTGGCTGCTTATAATTTTGCAAAATTGCACTGATTCAAACTGAAGTTTTCTACAATAAGAATTTAGCTGAGGTTATGATCAACCATGCATGGGGTTTTTTTGTTGTCATTGTTAGGCTATTTTATTTTGCAGGGATGTGATTTTTGCATTTATTGAATTTTCAACCAAAACTATTCAGCCATTTCAAAAAATACATCAGAGGAAATGTGCTGTCTAATCACTCTTAAACTTCTCACAGCAATTCAATACAAAGTTCCTGTGTTTTTATGCTTCAGAATGACTGATAAAGTTTGGTGGGAGGAGCAGCTTCCTGTCAGGAATGTGATTTTACCATCCTTATGAGTACGCAGCCTAATTTCATCACATTTACCTTAGTTCGTACAGTAAAAACATTTTTGTGTATAACAAAAAAAAATTTCACATTTCGTCTGAAAAGAGCCTGATATTCAACCATGTACAAAAGAATCACAAAGCCTGAGAGAGGCTTTTAAAGGCACTGCTGAAAATTTTAAAATGCTGAAAATCATTATGAGTTGTCTTTCCTGTGATTTTACTGCCTTCGCTACTGAAAACGTAGCATAGGGCATGAAGATTCAAACAGGACAGAAGTCAAAGGAGCAGAAGCACAGGAAGAATAGAAATTATAAACACCAGAGACTGGAAGAAGAGCTGAGGGTGATTTGGAGCAAGAATGTGGAAAAGTGGCAGGTGCAATGAATATGTGCACAAAGTGTTGGACAGAGGAGCAGGATCTGAGCAGGGAGAGAGCTACAAATGTTACAGGTCATTAGGAAATAGGGATGTTGTGACCCCTCCGGCATAACCTGCCCTGGCACCTGAGGTGATTGCAAAATCTCAAGACTCTGTTCACGCCTTCATCGAACAGCTGGGGTGAAACCTTACGACTACTGAGACCCAACAGCTGTGGCAAATCCTTTATGCAAGGAGTGTGTCTCTTCTCTGGTGTTGGTCACTCACTGAGGAGGTTCTTGTTAGTGGTACGTTGGCCCTGTCTGGCTGCCAGCAGCTCCACCAGCCCCCAGCTGCTCCCTCCACACAGCAGCATGTGGGCGAAAACTGCAGGAACATGAGTGAGGAAGCTCGTGGGCAGAGATACAGGCAGGGAGATGGTTTGCCAATTGCTGTCACCAGTAAAATAGGCCCAACTTTGGGTAACGTAATAAATTTTTGCCAATTAATGTTTTTAATTCGTGATTTGGGAACAGGGAAGCTGAGAGGGAAGAAGCAAACACTAGATCATCTTTCCCCATCCACTGGTGTCCCTCTGCCCTTTCTTATTCTTTTTCTCCCCCATATTCCTGCCCAGACAGTGTTCTCTGCCCTTTTGTTCATACCTGCTCCTTGAGGCACTGCAGCGTGGCTGACTTGGACAGCAGCATCTTGGCATCAGCAGTATCCTTGAGAAGCCAGCAGTAAAGAGCAGGAACTGTCTGGAACATGCACACTGGGCTGTAAACAGCCGGAATTGGCACATGGGGCAGTATGTGTGGCAGCCCCCACCCACCACACTGGCAACTACATGAATACAACTGAGGGCAGGCTGGGGCCTGTGGAGTTTGGTGCGAGCCATTGAGGAGGGAGGGGGCAGGGTCTGGGGCTGGTGGACTGGGTCCAGCAGGGTAGAGCAGTGTAGCTGCACAGGAAAACATCCCAAACATCAGCAATACCTGGGCTGAGGTTTCCCTGGCAAGCCTCAGCATGCCCCTGGTTCAAGGCGATGCTCAAGGATGTGGTGACCATCCTGCACTGACTGGCCTGAGGAGGGAGGAGGTGATGGCACAGGTGCCTGCTTGAACTGTGAAAGAAGCTGGAACGGGTGCTGCAAAACACCATACTGGAAGGCAGGGAATGGTGGGAGCTGAGCCAGGCCTTAGCTGCGATAGTACAGGGGGAACAGAACAGCAGAAGCCTGCAGAAGCCAAAATACAAACACATTCAACTTTGTGTTCCTTTACTGCTTTTTGTTGCTTAATAAAAATCAGTACTTTGCTTTATTGCTATGTCATACTACACGAAGGTATCATAGAATCATTGAATCATAGAATGTGTGGGTTGGAAGGAACATTGAATATCATGTAGTCCCAACCACCCCTGCCATAGGCAGGGATACCACCCGTGAGAGCAAGTTGCTCAAAGCTCCTTCCAAATTGGCCTTGAACACTGCCAGGGATAGACATTCATAAGGTCCCCAGGCAACCTCTTCTAGTATCTCACCACCCTCACAGTAAAGAAATTTTTCATAATATCTAGCCTAAATTTCCCCGCTTTCAGTTTGTATTCAGGTATTTCAAAACCATCCAAACACAACTTAATAAAGATGCTTGGAAACAAAATAATTTCTAAATTAAAATCCCCAGAGAAATGTAAGGATATTCTTTTTTTCTCTTTTGTATTTCTTTCTCAGAGAGAAAGTCAAATTTCAATCAAAACTGTTGAAAAGAAATTGAATCAGAAAAACCCACTGGAAACTTTTAAACAGCCCTTCACCCTTAGGAAAATTGGCCTGTTTCATCTTCCAATAAGCTTACCCATTCCATGTGTCTCTAGCAGTTGAAACTTCTGTTCAACCAGAATAAAGATAAAATCTACTGCAGTCATAGAACTGTTGCCATAAGAAATTAATTTACAAAAGACTCTTGTATTACAGTAAAAAAGTCACAGAAACAAGCAAGCAAAAATTAATAATTCTATGTTCATCATAAGGACTAAGGTTTATGAGTTATGTCAGACCAGAGGTCACCCATGAAGCAAGGGAATTAAAGAAATATTAAAAAGATACACCCTCAAGGAGCACTTGATATGTAACTTACAGTACAAGTCTGTTTTTGTAGTGCAATAATGCATCTGACTGTGTACAGTTGCACAGGAAGCCTTGATACTGACCGATTCAAAACCAATTAGATTATTAAATTATTTTAAAGTTCTTTCAATATTGCAGGAGTACAACATGAAAAAGTCTGAAGGATACTCATGAGCTGCTAAGACAGAACAAACTGTCTTAGTTGTCCCTTAAAATGAAAAGAAAAAACCTATTATTTCCAATAATGCAATCAACACTTGAGCAAAAAAAAGTTCAGTGACTTCTTAAATAGCAGGTTTAAAGGCTCTTTCAACAGCCACAATCTGTTCATTCAAAAAGAATGTTTTCAAGTTTTCAAAACCAGTTATAGCCATTTTGATGTGTTACTTTTTTTTACTGTCATTGCAATGCATTTACTGTGATAATTAGAACGGATGGCAAATAGAGGGGAACTTTATAGGGATATTCAATCACTCTAATGCATCTCTAGGTCCTGATGGATTTAGTAATGACTTTTAAAATTAAATTCAAGACAAATCAAATTATTAAATACTTGATCCAGTAAAAGAAAAATTAAAAATTGTCAGTGACATAAAAGCTAAAGAAGTCTTAGAAAAGATAATATATGCATATCTCTCCACTCTAGATCATGTTAATTTGTTGAATGAAAAATTTATCCAAAGCACATAAACTATTTTTCAGTTCATCTGTTATGGCAGAATTTAGGGAGTTAGCGATAATAAGGTCTCTCATCCCTGCAGCATTTTATTCTGACTCCAGGAGGGTCAAAGCCATAATTCTTTTCCATAGGGAAATTATCCTGCTATTAACCCACCACTGTATTTTACATAGCACAGTTAATGCAAACACACTATAGTGGTGTATAACTAAAGCATAATTCATTAAATGAGTACTGATTTTATGTAATACAAGTAATATAAAGTTCAAATCCTTGAACTTTTTTTTATATGTAGAAAACAGAGGTCAGAAAGTTTATTGGGGACCAGAGGGCCAGTAGAAGTGGAGAGTGTTTGCCCTTCACAGTGTGATTTCATCGGGCTCTCAGGCTGGCCAGCTGTAATTGTGCACCTCTGTCCCCACTGAGAAGTTTCCCTGCAAGCATAAGGAAGTGACTTACACATATAGGTGTGCCTGATGTGACAGACTTTGTTATTCATGTAACAGCAGCTACTGAAGGCTCATAGAAAGATTTGTGCATGTCTGTTAAAAAAAAAAAAAAAGAAAAACACTCTTGATGCTTCATCTGTGTTTTTATCTATAAAATAATTGCTTTGAGTGTTAATTAATTAATTTCTAAGATGTTAGGATGTTAGATGTGAAATGTTAAATAATGCTGAGAGTGTTTTTTGTAAATGAATGAATTTCTTATTGCAACAGTTCTGTTGAACAAAAATTTTTTAGTTTACAAATGTTCTTTCCACAGTCACAGTATTTATCCGGATCTGTAGCTGGATAGATACACTAAAATATACACAATCATCACTTGTCTAACTTGAAATAATTGTTTCATTTGGATTTGCCAAACTGTTTTGGGTATGTGAATGAGCCAGTGTGTTATTTAAAACACGTAAATAGAATCAAGAGATCTAAGCTTATAATTTGTCTTTTTTTTTTTTTT
>VZRN01005377.1:688779-705045 GCA_013397935.1 Dasyornis broadbenti
TTTTTTTTTTTCCTGCTTTATGGAGAATATGTACATTTAAATAGTAACATAATGGTAGTTTCTTGGGACAACATTCAGTTCTTAATGCTGTAAAATTTATATATTAGACCAGAGATTTTTAAGTATGTCATGTCATGTCATGTCATATCAATATATAGTATGATTTGAAAACACGAATCTCAAACAAATTATTATGTAGTCTTCCACAAAACTGTCTTAGTTTAAGGCAATTATGTGGGGTGAAAACTCCAAAATTAGCTACCTCCCCCTTAGTTTTAACCACTCCCCTTTCACCAATAAGGAGAGACAAATGTGAGAAGATATAAGTGAAACCATAATAGTTTGCTAAAATGAAAAAGAGCAACAAGCAAGACAACAGCAATAACTGCTAGATACAAATGTACTGAGTCTTGTGGACTCCCCTAGAACAATAAAAAACCAGAATGGTGGAGAAACCCCTTCTCTCAAGATGGCGGCCACTGTAGCAGCCTGCATGGGCTAGAAGACAAAGACAAGATTGCAGAGAAGCCCCATTCTTGAGACCATGTGGTGGAGAGAGAGAACAAAGGAAAAATAGTGCAGCAACCGGACTTCTGCGGCTCCAGAACACCCTTCCTCCAAGCAACAGCCAATGGGGGATAGGGACAAAAAAACCCCTGGAAAAACTATTTTTGACAATAAGGCTCTGATGCTGCCAAAAACACTGCTAAAAACTTCTCAGCAAGTTGTAGGTTCAACCCCTCCTCAGCACTACCTTCCCCCTGGAACAAAACAAGGAGCTTCTGAAGCAGTTCTGGTGGCTGATTGGGGTGCTGGCGTGGCTGGGAAGCTCCAGGCCTGCTGTGTCAGCATCCCTACTTTTGGCCCGGATGGACACAGTTAATGCAAGTGCAGTTCCAAGTCACTGCCATGTTGCAGTGGAGAAGAAATGGTCCTGCCAAGCACTGAAAAGATGCAGCTCCAGGTCTGCCAGGTAGCCCAGAGTGGCAAAAAAGGTGTGAACAGTTTAGGACTGCAAAATGCAGCTTCTCAAGTTGCAACTTGGAGACCTGCCACAGGCAATCCCCTCAGTAGCCCAGAGAGAATGCAAGGGAGCTCGCCCATGTCCATATCCCATTTTTAAAGGACCCTCACTGGCCCCCTTCTGTGAACCCGGTGTAAAACACACAAGTTCTGTTTCCCAGGTAGTCGAGTCTTAAAGTGACAGTAAAAACAGGCTGTGCATATGGAATGCACAGGTTTGGGGTCACCTGAGGCAAAAACCCAAGTTGACTAAGCAGCTTTTAAAACAGAAACAGAATTTAAAATGAAAAGTTAAAGTGTCCCTGAGCTTTAGGATAGCAATCTTCCAGCTCCTTAAGGAGATAGTCAATAGGATCCCTCTGAGGCTACCCTCAGCAGCAAGGGAGTGGAACACAGCTGTCAGGTTTTTAAGGAAATCTTCCATAGAGTTGAAAATCTAGCAATTCCTCAGAGCAAAAAACTGGACAAGGAAGACAAGAAAGAGACTGGCATGGCTGAGTAGGAAACTTTTGGTCAAACTAGGGGAAAAGAAGCAAATGCATGGTGGTAACTAGGACAGATAACCTGGCGAGGGTATGGAGAAGGAGTTTGTTTGTGTAGGGTTAGGGTAAGGAAGGCCACAGCAAGGCTGGAACCGAATTTGGCAAGGGACACAAAGGATACAAGAAAGAACTTCTACAGGTACATTAACCAGAAAAGGAAGGTCAAAGAAGGAGTACCCCCTCTTACACACAACACTGTTAAAGTGGTAACAATGGAAGAGAAAAAGGCTGAGGTACTTAACAATATTTTTGCGTCAGTCTTCAATGGCAAATTCTCTTCTCACACCCTCAAGTGGCACGATCGGGACTGGGAGTGCACAGTCCCACCCACTGTAAAAGAAGATCAAGTTTGTGACCACCTGAGGAACCTGAACATACATAAGCTTAGGGGACCTGACAAGATGCATCCAGAGTCTGAAGTGAATTGTCTGATGTAGTTCCCAAGTCACTCTCCATGATATTTGAAAAGTCATGGGCAGGTCCCAGGTGACTGAAAAAGGGGAAACATGGTACCTTTCTTTAAGAAGGCAGGAAATGGGGAACTACTGACCTATCAGCTTCACCTCTGTGCCTCGGAAGATGATGGAACAGATCCTCCTAGACACTGTGCTAAGGCACATGGAGGACAGGGTTTCAGAGAGTCAGCACAGTCTCACGAAGGGGAAGTCCTGCCTCACCAATCTAGCTGCCTTCTGGGGTGGACTGATCAAATCAGTGAACAAAAGAAGTGCTACAGATGTCATTTATCTGGTGTTCATGGAATTTTATGCTCTTTTTCTTCTACTCAAGAAGATGTAACCAATAAAAATATTTGGACAAACACCTATGAATTTGCGGATTTTTGTGATTTGTGAACATGACTGTCTTGCTAAGAGATATTCTGGTCAACTCAGTGCTTCATAGAGTGGTAAGATTTTATTTTTGTACCTTTACATCTGGGTCTGCAGAAGGAATCTAAGGACTTTTTCCTGCTACTTGGACTTTAAACATTTAGAAATAAATGCTGCAAATAAAAAAACTATGCAGAAGAGCAGATGAGTAGGCTGCTTTTCAAATAACCTCTTGACTAAAATATCTTTCGTTTAACCTGAAAAAAGTATACTCTTCAAATTAATTTCATTTAGCTTTTTTACTTATTTCTATTACTGTAATTCATTTCACCAGCTTTATTGGCATAAATGGGGCTTTTATTGTACTGTGTTGCACAATGCAGTAAGTCTACCAGAAGTGTAAGAGACACATAAGAGCACTAGAACAAGTGAAATGCTGTAATATTTGGAACTAATCAATAAGTTCATTGCAGTGCACGTCTTTCTAAATAATTTATACTTATGAAAGTAATTTTTAGCTCTAATAAGTAATTTGTATTTTTTGACAATGCTAGTGAGAAGTCACAATAACTGGGACAGGGCAGAGTGGCCCTCTTCTGCAATATATTTCATAACTTCTTGCAATAAGACCACATTTCTCTTGACAGAAGGTGAATATCTGTTTCATGACAGACTGTACTAGGTGTTTGCACTTGTCATCATCAGGGTCATAATACCTGAGTCCTGCACTTTGGTGCCAAAAGAAATTGAAAGCCCATATAAAGATTAAGCAGTGAAGGTTACTAGTTCAGACTCTGCAGTGCACACAGTTTAATTAGATTAACAGCAGGCTCAGCAGAAATATGGTATTTGGTGTACCTACTTATCACTGGGTTAAGAACTGGCTGGCCAGCCAGGCCCAGAGAGTGGTGGGGAATGATGTTGCATCCAGCAGGGGACCAGTAACTAGCAGTGTACCCCACAAATCAGCATTGGGCTCAGTCCTGTTTAATATCTTTTCTGATTATCTTGATGAGGGGATTGAGTCTACCACTAACAAATTAACAGATGACACCAAGTTAGGTGCAAGTGTCAATCTGTTTGAGGGTAGGAGGGCTTTGCAGAGGGACCTGGACAGGCTGGATAGATGGGCCGAAGCCAACAATACGAGGTTTAACAAGACCAAGTACTGAGTCCTGCTCTTTGGCCACAGCAATCCCCTGCAGTGCTACAGGCTGGGGACAGAGTGGCGGGACAGTGGCCAGGCAGAAAGGGACAAGGGAGTACTGACTGACAGCAGGCTGAAGATGAGCCATCAGTGCCCAGGTGACCATGAAGGCCTATAGTATCCTGCCTGCATCACCAATGGTGTGGCCAGCAGCACCAGGGAAGTCATTCTTCCTCTGTACTCAGCACTCGTGCAGCCGTACCTCAAATCCAGTGCTGGGCCTCTCAATTTAGGGAAGACATTGAGATACTCAAACGTGTGCAGAGAAAGGCGCCAAGGCTGGTGAGAGGTCTGGAACACAAGACCTGTGAAGAGCAGGTGGGGGAGCTGGGGTTGTTTAGCCTGGAGAAGAGGAGGCTGAGGGGAGAACTTATCACTCTCCACAAATGCCTGAAAGGAGGCTGTGGCTGGGTGGGGGTTGGGCTCTTCTCCCAGGCAACCAGGACAAGAGCCCAGAGTCGTAAGCTGCACCAGAGGAAGTTTAGGCTGGACGTTAGAAAAAAAATTCTTTATAGAAAGAGTGATTGAGCACTGAAATGGGCTGCCCAGGAAAGTGTTGGATGCGGCACTTTAGTGCTATGGTCTAGTTGACTAGCTAGTGTTAGGTCGTAGATTGGACTCTGTGTTCTGAAGGGTCTTTTCCAACCTATATGATTCTGTGACTCTGTGATACTGCAGGGAAGAAAACTCTTCTTCCATAAGCATCATTTAAGCTGTAAAAAATATGAAACAACAGTCAAAATCCCGAGTTATTCAGTCCCTTTAAAAACATGAATACAAAATAATTTGTAGAAACCACAGTCGCTGGAATACCTATTGACTTTTAGGACATATCTAATTGTTTGTAGTTAACTCCAAAGAACTATGACAAATATGGATTTTTTTGGCTTCTGTTATAATTTGACACTTACACCAAACCAGAACCAGAACAAGCTGATTCAATGTCTTCACTAAAAGGTGCTGAATTTTACTCCATTTGAGACTGTGTAGAATTGCAGAAGTGGGTAAGCACTTTGCTAGTCCAGCAGCCTGAGATGGAGAGATGTATGTGGCCCTGTCTTTTCCAGGTACATTACCTCTTCACGCAGTTCTTCATTTGTTCTGAAGTTGAAGCCCAGATAGACAAAATAATATATTCACTGTGGAAAATGAAGTATCACCCACCAGATGTACATCTATAATACTTATATACTTCTGTAATCAGAAATTGGGCCAGAAATATTAATACATGGTATTTATCTTGAAATATGCACTTAATGTTTTCTTGTTGAATCACAGAGCACTGGAAATGCTGGTATACAGTTTTTAGTAGAAATGAAACATTGATGTATAGTTGCTACACTGTCCATTTGAATTCTTAAATTGTGATCATTAATTACTCAACTTGCTTGCTTTATGCATGGCAGGGTGAATTATACCTGCAGTGGGTAGTACCTATTGTTCAAGCTTACAAATTATGCATGTTCCATAGCAGACAAGAATGTTAGTTGCTGGCAAGACAAAATGGCACACAGCAACTATTGACAATGAATTACAGGTTTTTTTTAGAATTTGTTGCTTGATTGAGTTGCATCCAGCATTTTAATAGCAACTTTTAAGCACATATTACAGGATGGGGGTGCTTGACACCCGGCTGTGTAGGCAAAGATCTTAGGTTAACAAAGAATCTTACTTTTGGATGTACTCTTTCTACCCAGGTTAGTTCCTTCAACTCTCTCAAATGACCCCTATTTTAATTTACAACTTAGCTTATGTATCCTGTAAAGCTGAATTTGGTAGATGTTTTCTCAGTTTATTTAAAGTGTAGGTAACCTCAGGTTACCTAGAATACCATAAAATACAGCTTTCTTTCCAAATGCAATGGCAGTACCTCTACTTTCTCCTGATTCTTTGATAAAACAGCTGGAAGGCTAAAACATTCATTTTATCAAGAAAGCAAGATTACCACCTCACTCAGATGGGAGAAAAATGCATGTGTCTCACTAATGTCTCCACCTGCCTACTGTCAACAGGGCACTCCTATCCGCCATGTCTGAAGCTGTTCTATTAACCAAGTTCTCTTAGCTTGAGTCCAAGACCCAGGAGTACAGTGAGGAAGAGAAAGAAACTGCCTACTTCCACAGCCAGGTATTTAGAGTACCCTACCAACACAAGAAAAGCACATCTTTCAGATGCTGCAGTGGCCATCTTTCTTTAAACTTTCTTCAGGAACAGATCAAGAGTTAACACAAAATATTCTTTTCTTCCATGGAATGTGCCCTAGACATTAGAATTATATTATAGAGACAGATTTCAAGAAGCTTCTCCCAAATGACAGAAACATATATGCTTCAGGAAAAAACACGTATTAGAAAGAGGAAAGTCAGCCTTAGATTCTTAAGGGCAGCTTTGGACTATAGGTCTCAAATGGCAATAGTTTCCTGCTTATTACCTCAACAGCTGGAGAAGAGACAGGCTGAAAACATGCCTGATTGTCTGGTAGTTACTGGCTACTTTTACTGAGTTTCCTTTGCACCTAGGAGGTGTTTGTTGGAGGTGCTGTACTTTACTGGGCACCCTATGGGAAAGCCACACATCTAAATCAGCAGAGCACGGGTTAGTGCAATTGGTGCAACACAGATTGCACTTCAGAGCACAATATTTCAATATGTATTTGTCTTTCACCCTCAGACTGGCCAGTGGCTTTTCATCCTCATTCTTAAACTACTGTCATATAATGGAGAGTTTAGTAAGACAAAGATGCAGGGCACTGTAACACCTAGCTCTCAAATGTTGACATCTTTGGCACTAACCCAGGGTAAGTATGTGATTCTTATTCTTTGACAACATTGTTCAAACATTGATTGAATGTTTTCTAACTACTTTAGATTGACACTATCTAAAAAAGTATATAGCCATTATCCAGATATCATAAGTGCAAGCTGATGAACGAATGTTACTTAATTCTAAACCCACAAGGTGTCATTTCCCTTTAGGTCTCCATTTCACTTCTGGAATAATAAACAAAGGTGCTGGTTCTGATTGATAGTTTTGGCCACAAAGAACTAAAGTGAGATCACTATTTTGTTTAACATAGACATTGCAATCTGTCTCTGTTATGTTTTCAATATGCTAAAATAAAGAACACATGGCCATGTCTTGTACTCAGAAGTGATCTCAGCATTCCTGCCTGTTCTGTTTGATGTCTTTCATCAAAAAGTTGGACTGAAAGCTTCCTAGATCCTGTTATATTTACACAGTACTTTGACAAAACTGGCTGAAATTGGCAGATTGGCTCTGTATATCTAAACACATGCACACGTACACACACACACACACACACACACCCCTGTTGTTGCTGTAAGGTGTCTCTAGCTTAACTACCAGCTTCCATCTACTCTAAAGGCACCTTGAGATCACCAGCAAATCCAGTCTACCCTTATGGCAGGGAAGTTCAGGAGCCATGTGGCAAGAAGTGGTACAAAACTGTGATGGCACTTGCATGTGTATTACTGCTCTGGTGCTTGCTAAGGGATAGTTGGGGTCAAAATTTTCTCCATGGCCTTCTCTGAAAGTCACCTCAACAGGATTTACAGTCATTTGGAAGCAGAATGGATTAGATTTATATGAAGTGTCAGCCTTGCACTTAAAAAGCAGTTGATACGCTAGATTTGTATATCATGTTCAATGCAAAAGGAATACTTGCTTTTGTGGATACTTCAATCTAATGTGGGATTGGTAATAGTTCACTGTTACCTGATGTCAGTACTATTCTGGTAATGGGTAAGTAATAGTTTAGGAAAGTATTGATGCCAAAATCTTGAATTCTGTAGAAAAGATTTTATTAAATTATTTACACTTATTTCTCAGGTACAAGGGAGACTGAATTAACCCACATAAACAAACACAACCAGGATACCAGTCATACATCTTTTATATAAAAGTGTAATCCATACAACTGAAACAGATTGGACTGACTGCAGTCATTCTCTCTACACAGGTGAGGAACCCCTAAACAAGCCTTGCATAAGTTACCAGTTAGAGAGCAGTGTTACTAGAGATGCATGTTAAAAATATTTGGAGGTCAAAAAGGAATGGCCAAAGTCAGAGGCAATTCCTCCAAAAAGTTGTACTTCCTCTAAAATTGCAGCTTCTGGCATCTTCAGTATCAGGCTGGGATTATAAAAAGGATGAATTCCCAAATTCAGCACAGCTGACTCTACTCCCTCTTCCCCCTCACTGCAGCATGCACACAAACAAACCAGTGATACCCACTAATGACGCAACACCTTTGTAAATTTGGTTCCACCTCCTCGTTGTGATAACTTTTTTTGTGGGAAGCAATTAAATGCAAGAAGCAAGAATTAACTACATCCTATTCATTCACTCTGACAATGTATCTTGGGAGATGACAAAAGACTACATGTCTCCATAGGAGAGAGACAGTTGCCTGATTTGTAATTATTTATAACAATCAAATAATAAATATTCTATTTTATTTTTACTAATCTCTCTACTGTGGCATTCAAATTAATTCAGCTGTCTAATCATCAAGAAATTAAGAGAGAAAGGAACAATTCCAGAAGTGCCAGACTGTCAGCAAGCATTCAGGATCATTTGGTCTAATACATGTTGATTCTGCTAAACTACCCAAACTGGTTTAAGCCGGACTCAGCAATCACAACAGAGCAAGATTTCAGCACCTTTAATAGATGGTGCCAAAAGGTCAACTGAACAGACAGGTAAAACAAATAAAATGCGAGACATATAGAGTTTGTAGTGTGAGTTAAAAATCAATACTGATTGAAAATAGAATGAAATATTATTAAATTAACTTCATGTCATGATTTAACCCCAGCCACTTCCCTTACCGGTAGGATTGGAGAGAGAACTGGAAAGATAGGAAAGCAAAACCTGCACAAACAAGCAAAGCAAAATAAAGAATTAGTTCACTGCTTCCCTTGCACAGGCATTTCCAGGAAAGCAGGGCCCCATCGCTCAGAGGAACACGGGGAAGATGAATGTCATCACTCTGAACATCCCGCCTTCCTTCTTCTTCTCCCCACTTTATACACCGAGCATGATGTCACGTGGTCTGGAATATCCCTTTGGTCAGTTAGGGTCACCTGTCCTGGCTGTGTCTCCTCCCAACCTCCCAGGCACCCCTAGCCCCCTCTCCAGTGTGGCAGCCTTGGCTGTGTGTGAGCCCTGCTCAGCAACAACAAAAACATCTCCACATTATCAGCCCTGTGATCAGCACAAATCCAAAACACAGCCCCACATCAGCCACTGGAAAGAAAGCTAACTCTAGCCCAGCCAAAATCAACACATTCATCAAGCCCATTTTATGTTAACCTCTTTTCTTACTAAGTCATATTTTGAACAGAGAAAATTGAGAGTGGTAACAAGTAGCTAAGAGAAATGGAAGTATCTGGTTAAGCTAAATCTGCTGGAGCATGAGGGGTTGATCCCCAGTGTTCTGAAACTTGGGGCACTCTAGAATATCAGAAGAGGTTGCAAAAGAAGGTGAAGGTGCAAACTGCCTTATGCCACAGTAAAGGGCACCTATTTTCAGTTCACATTCACGGGGTTTCCTTTGTAAGCACAAAATTTCAACAAGTGCTGCACCAGAGACTTTCTTACACACCACTGTATTGTAGCCTGGTCTTTTGAGAATTTCAGTGGGTGTCTTCTAGCAAAGCATTGACTCCATCAGACTTTTTGCTTAATAAGAATCAAACAACAAAATAGCGGCTCTTCATCTGAACTGACATAGTTGTGCTGCTAGTTACAAACAGCTTAATGGAAATTCTTCCTCATATTTTCTCCCCCACTGCTGTGCCACATTTTTCCTCAAACGACTTTGTGGGTAATATGCCACCAGTACTGACATTTAATTTAATGGAAATGACTTGGAGAAACAAAAATATCACAGTTTAAAATGTTTAATGTTTTTAGTAGTACTTTTTGCTTACACTATTTAGGGAATCTGAATTTTCATTTTTCTATCATTTATTCTTTATTCCAAATTATAATATCTTTGCTTTATGGGACTAAAAAAGTTTAACATCAACAATATTGATAGTAAAGATAAAAGCAGAAATGAACAAGGGTAATAACAAATGTTGAAAGAAATTTCACTTATGAAATATTTAGGCTAGATATTTAGATATATCGGTTGTAGGTAATGTGTTCAGTTGTGCAAATCTGTTTGCCTTCAAATTTACTTGAGTTAGAAACAACTGAAGGAAAGAACTAAACTGAATGACTCAATTTTCCATTTTCTTCTCAGATTTTTATGCATACAATTACCCTGATAGTGGCAACTAGAGTCAGGAAATTCTAATCTGTGTCATAAAATTAGTGAGATTTTATAGCCCTGATGTTTAGAACAGAATAAGCTTTCATCATAAAAAAATTACTTAATTACCTTGCAAGTTAAATGACAAAAATGAAACCTTGTGTAGTACTCTTAGACTAATATTCTTTGAGACAAATTCTGGATTCCAACTCCTTGGCTAAGACTACAAAATCTATAGAGTAACAAAGAGTCTTGTTCCTTTTGCTGTCAGGAAGTCCTCCTCATTTTGAGGTACAATCAGCAGACAGATAAATTATTAACAGTAGTTCTGTCTTGTCAATCTGTTTCACCTTTTATCTTTCCTAATATTTATTTTTTAGTCATACATGTATTTTTAATTTTCACTCAGTAATTGTCTTCTGCCTCTGTAGGTTCTTGCCTTCTTGCTAAGTGGGACGATTTTCTGACTACTAGTGCAAAAGGACTGAAAACACTTTATATTCACATTTACTTTAATTTCCATGTATCACCATCCAGGATTTTGTGGGTGCTCTGAGACAACTCTCTTTAGCATTTAAAGAATCCCATCTATTCAATATCTTTTTTCCAGCTTCCTTAGCAGTATAACCTTTCCTTTCGTTTAACTGGAGTCCTGACAAGGACTATTAATTTACAAGGGAAGCCTCAGCTACAGCTGCTATCCAGTCCCACATTTCTCATGGACATCTTCTAGTTACCAATGTGTTTAAAATAGTTAAAGAATGATGATAGCAAGGCATTTGTTTTTGCTAGGTGCTGATTTCTACCCAAAAGCTTTTCTGAGAAACCGCCTAGCACAGGGTCTCATTTTTCTCTAACATACTGTAATGGATAATGTTCTAATGCATTTCGTCCCCCAGCTTTTCCCTGCTGTATTGTATTTTGCCTTTGTTGTATAGGCACAGCTGAGCCTGAGTTACTATTGGTTTAGCTTCAGCTTGCTTTGAGATTATTCTCACGTGGTTTGGTTTAATTATTTTCTGATTTTCATTTTATGTATTTGAACCAGAAACTGAACTAATCTAATTTTTCCTAGTTTTTTTTTTTTTTACCTGAAAATCAGATCGTTTAGCTTACAGTTTGAGAAACTGTATATGGAATTATA
The DNA here is from genome assembly GCA_013397935.1 of Dasyornis broadbenti. Taxonomy (NCBI): domain Eukaryota; kingdom Metazoa; phylum Chordata; class Aves; order Passeriformes; family Dasyornithidae; genus Dasyornis; species Dasyornis broadbenti. Next base: position 699,806 of record VZRN01005377.1, read on the forward strand.
CATTTATAGCATTAAAAAAAAAAACTTAGCCCTTCAGAAAAACAAACAAAAAACAGAGAAACTGGCCAACTGAACAAAATTTAAAAATACCTTAAACAGTAATTGTTCTTTCTCATATTCTATTTAGTGTTCGAAATGTACCATTTTGCTGTTGTTTTTGTTTTGTATTTTGGTGGAGGCTTTTGTTAATTTCATTTTTTTAAAATGGAATTTTGAAACTTTCCTGCTCTATATAGAATTTTTTCCTTATATATCATGTGGCTCAATATCACATTGCTTTATTTACTAAATCTGTAAATATGACCCTGTGTAACTTTCCTGTTAAGCCATTTTTTTTATTACATCTCTGGTACTTCTTGAAGGATATCAGATTATTTAATTTTAAGAAATAGTCTGCAAAGTGATAATGTGGTCCAGTATATCGTACGTGGCTAGGAATCAAGTTTTCTTTTCCTCATTCCTGCAGTGCTTTATCACAGTCAGTAAGACTGTGTCTTTAATTTTCTTTTTTCTTTACTCTTTTGGTTAAAAGTTTTTGAGGGAAAATTATTTACTTTTATAATGTGACTTAGGTCTTGCGTGACCTCTAAGAACAGTTACATGTATTATTCAAAATAATTTAGCAGGGGGAATAAGATATATTCCAGCCAGTGATCATAAATTATCACGTACAAACCATGTGATTTTCTGTTTTCTCAGAGTAAGGAGGGAAAAGTAAAGAAGGAAGCCATCTTACCTCCTCAAGGTATGTTAAAAGGGACAGGAGACTAATGTTGATCCTTAAAACCCAATAAAATAATCAACCCCGCAAACATTCTCATTTTTAGAAAAAAAGTTGTTGTGATTTTTTTCTTGTTCCTAAACTTCAAACCACCAGTGCAAATCTTGTAACAGAAAGCTTTTGGCATAGCAACTTTGCCTAACCATATCACATTAATACACTGCTATACAATAGTAATGAAAAAATAAAAATAAAAAACCTCCCCAAAACCTAACACCAATCACCACATCATGCCAGAAACCAGATGAAACAGTCACAGTGTGTCATCCCCAGGATGTAGGATTTCCGCCCCTGCTTTAAAGCCTTGGTTATGACATCCCCTTCTTCCAGTGAAGAGCAACAGTACTGCAAAGGAGGCCTCTCATCTGCCAGAACAGTCACAGTCATAATGCAAGCCATGAAACCTAAACACACACCTGAACTGAATCCAAAGGAGAGTCCATCAAACAAAACAAATACATATACTTAAAAACGGCACCTCATGTAGAACTACAAACAAAGCCATAACTTGTGATAGCAGCAGGTAGGAAAGTAGAGGTAACAGCAGGGAGGTGGGAGGAACCTTCTGGAGTTACCATGAAAAATCACCCGTCTATGAAAATTACAGTGAAACAGCATGCTTCTGAATGTCAGCAAGATTTTTATGCAGATGGGGATTTACTTTTTCTGCACCTGCTGTCAGTATGCATTAGACCATAAACATCAGCAAACATTGATTAAGCACGTTGCCCAAATGAAACACTAGGAAAGAAGGAAGAAAAGTGTCACAGAAACTCTAAATTATCAAAGACAAATGACTCATCCCACAGCAATTTAAGGCAGAGTCATTGCTGCTTATCAGACTCAACTGTGTTGAAAATTTTGTAGATTTTTCTTTTTTAAAAGTAAATGTGACCTGACTTTTTTAGTTACCAAATCCAGAGATCAGTAGTCATTAACCCCAAGAAAACTATAGAAATCAGATTACTAGTCAGCTGCAGGAAGGGGCAGTTCTTGTACTGTATCTCTTTGGAGAAAATATAGGAAGTAAAGCAAAGACCAGCAGAAGGCTCTTTTGACCTGGAATCAACAGGCCAAAATATGACTCGTCTACTTCTTACCCAAATGTTTGTTTCCAAGAAGTGTTTTGGCACAAAACATCAGGATGATACAAGCATGAAGAATTCAATTCTGCCTTGCACTCTTACCTCGTTATTGAGTGTAAGCAGCCAGAATCAGGTCAGTAATATTTCCAACAGTGTAGCAGAAAGTCATGAAAAGTCTGAGCAGCCATACAAGCTCTTTCTTCTACTAGAACAGACTTACTCAAAACTAGACCTACAGTATTCAGTGACCATTTTCTTGCCAGTGTTGAAAATGGTTCATGAATAATTGCAGGATGTATAGGTCATTTTTGACATGATTTAATCCATGTTCCAACTGTTATTTTCAACATGAAGCACTATAGATAAAGGTTGCTTGTACCATATTGGAAGGCTTGTCTCTGATTTTTAACAATGTATTGCAGGAGGGTTTTTTATTAAGAGGTGCCTAGTCACAGATGAGCTTCACTAAATAATAGAACTGTTAGCATATTGCTACAATAAATAAAATATGTATCATATGGGGCTTGATTACTGAATGTCTGTGTGACTCCAGACAATCTTGAATTTAAAGGCATTTGAAAGGATCAGACCTGTTCTCTTTCCCAAGGATTGAGATCCTGTTGCTCCTGCAGTGATGCCTACCTTAGCTGTCAGGGCTGGGCAGTTTAGTTGAATACAGACTCTTTTGCGCTAGGACAGGTGCTCCAAATATCACACTACAACCTGTTAATTATCCAAAACATTGTGAAATTTAATGATTCAGGGCAAATTAACTAGCCGTCTACAGCTGTGTATGCCTGACTTACCAGTGATCACTGACTTTGCCTCAGGCCAAGCACACATACAAATGTGGGAAGAATATTTAACCTTAAAGAAAGTCAGCTGGAAATTTTGGTAAGGAAAACTATACATGTATCAAGTTCATAGTAAAATGGGAAGAAAAAAGAATTTATATTTTGACTTTTAAACCTTATTATGTAGAGATCAAGTGTGTAACTTTTAAATCAAGATTGTAATTCCCTGCAAAGCTGGCTAATGTACTGTGGTTCTTCATAATGTGAAAGACAGAGTGTTAGGTAAGCATTTCGATTTGCAATATTTTAATGTCCTTTCACACTACGTACTGAACATGAAGCCTACCTATCACCAATTTTTCAGGTCTGTCTTCTCATATGCAGACACATTTTATATGCCAGTCACCTTGAACCAAGCTCTCTTTGCAGAGAGCAGTAAGAACAATAATATTTAGCATAGTAATTATCCTTTTAGCCAGGCCATTTTTCTTCTGAAAATAGAATCTTGAGCACCTGCTGCAATTCAGTTACTAGAGTATGTCACAGCCACGCACCTCGCCTTCCTAGGCTTATTCAGGCTAAAAGTCATTGGATAAGCCTTTAGAGGGAAATGGATTATATAGACTGATGCATTGAAATTGATTTTATTTTAATTCACCTAACTCATCACTAAGAATATATTCTGCTTTTCTTTTTGCATTGTGAAAGCTTTTATAGGCAATATTGCAAGGTTTCAGTAACTAGATATTATTAAGAAGAACACATTACCTCTGTGTTGAAATGGCAGGCATTTATTTCAGTTTTCACAACAATATTAAGTGGTCTGATGCTTAGGAATTTAACTATCAATTTATTTAGAAATAAAATTAATTTGGTTCCTTTTGTTTGAGTTTTTGCATTCTGTTTTTCTGTTAACAATGTATTGGTAGTACTCCAAAGCAGGAATAAAATAAATATTGAAATGCCATTACCCAGAAGCAAGGAGATACAGTCCAGCCAATGGTAACCTTTTTCTAACTGTATTTTGAAGTAAAAAAGATGAAGCATTTGTAAGAATTATTGATCTTCTCCTTAAACAGCCAGAGGGAAGTTTGAATATATATGTTAGGAGACTAGCTATTCTAAGCAAAAAGGCTCAGTACTCAAAAAGCCTTACCAGCCCTGAGGGACCTTGCTAGTTTTGATGGTAGTTGTAAACTCATCTCTGCTCAAGATAGCTGACCAATTCTTATAGCAAGAGACTTTTTAGATAAAGTCAGAACCAATTTTTCTAAGCATTGTTGCACACCTGGTTTTAAATAATAGCCCTTGTGATAAGGATTGTTAACTTCTGTGTTCTGGAGACCACTGAGGATGCCCTTAGGTCACAGCAGGAGGGGAATACATGGAGCCCTCTGCTCCAAGTACCTTACTGAGCATACAGGGTACTCTTAGCACAGTATTATACTGCCTTTAGGTTCTGATAGAAATCTACTCTTTCTACTCATCAACAGATTAAACTTGTCAAATTCCTGCAAATTGAGAAGAAGCAAAGCACCGGTTTTGTCTCCCGGGTAGCCCCACTTTTCACACATTCAAAGTACAATTGCCTCTGCTTCTCACTCTCTTGCTGCAAGTTCCATGACCAAGGACAAGCAAGGAAAGCTGCTGTCATTCAAGCAGAGTCGGGAAGCCCTTATGCCATCCTGCTCCCTAGCACTGGAAGAATGCAACAGAAGGATCAGTGCCCTGGACAAATCACTTTGGAGCCTGTGCTGATTTTCACCGAGGTAGAGTTTATTTTCTTCATAGTAGCTAGCATGAACTGTGTTCTGGATTTTTACTGGAAAGTGTGTTGATAATACAGGGATGTTTTAGTTACTGCTGAGCAGCACCAAAGGCTTTTCATCTCCTCACCCCACCCCACCAGTAAAGAGGCTGGGGGTGCACAAGAAGTTGGAAGAGGACACAGCTGGGATCCAAACTGACCACAGAGCTATCCCAGACCATATGGCTCAGCATATAAAGCTGTGTGATAACAAGGAAATGCGGGGATATTTACAGTGATGGCATTTGTCGTCACAAGTCACCATTATGTGTGATGGTGCTCTGCTTTCCTGGGGATTGTTGAACATCTGCCTGCATATGGGAAGCAGCAAATGTAATCCCTGTCGTGCCTTACTTGTATGTGCAGCTTTTGCTTTATACTGAGTAAACTGTTTTTGTCTCAACCCACGAGGTTTNTTTTTCCCCCCCCCCCCCCCCCCCCCAATTCTCTCCCTCATCCTGCCTATGGGGAATGAGTGAGCAGCTGTGTGGGTCTTAGTTGCTGGCCAGGGTGAAACAACATCTGAGTGCTAGTTCACATTGTTATTGATAATAGAGATTATTCAGTTGTGGTGGTTTGACCCTGGCCAAATGTAGTACACCCACACCCAGGGCTCATGAGTTGAGATAAGGAAACCCAGGAGAAGATGCACTCAAATGGGTAAAACAGGGCTAACTTAAGTTGCAAAGTGATTTAATTTATTGCTAACAGTCAGAAGAGTAAATGAGAAATAAAATAAACCCTTCAAAGACACCGTTTCTCCACTCAAACCC
>VZRN01005377.1:705245-734095 GCA_013397935.1 Dasyornis broadbenti
TCTCTCTCTCTCTCTCTCTCTCTCTCTCTGGCACCCACCCACTCCAGTGTGGGGCAGTCAGCTCAGTCTCAGGGTGCAAGGCAAGGCCTGTTTCTCCACTGGGACTCCCTCTGGACCACAGCCTCCTCCAGGCATCCACCTCAGTGTGGGACACCTCCACACAGGCTGTGAGTGGATCTCAGCATTTCCCGTGGGCCCCCATGGGCTGCAGGGGCAACCCCTGCTTCACCATGGCCTCACCACGGCCTGCAGAGGCTGCAGAGCTCCGGCGCCTGGAGCTCCCCCTCGCCCTCCTTCTCCACTGACCTTGGTCTCTCCATGTTGTTTTCCCTCACATACTCTCAGCTCCTCCTCCTCCTCTGGCTAAGAAAAATTGCGTGTAGCCATTGTTTTGATTTCTTCTTAAATATGTTCTTCACAGAGGCATAACCAACATCTCTAATTGGCCCAGCCTTGCCCAGCAGCTTGTCCATCATCTCAGAGCTGGACATGGTGAAGGTTTTGAGAAGCTTCATGCAGGAGCCGTCTTTGTGGCCCCCCCCTCCACTAGAAAAATCTCAGCCAAGCTAAACCAGCACATTTACATGTTACAGCAGAAACATGACTGGCACATTAGTCTACACACAAAAATGACATTTTAGAATAGCTCAGGCCAACAAATTCTATGTACTTCAGTGTTTCATCATATTTCACAGCTATAAAACATAAAAAGTAGAAGAGAAGAATTAACTGAAAAATGTGGTGTAAGTAGCCACAAAAGAAGATAATGGGAGAGCGAAGGAAGGGAAGAGAGAAATTTGAGCTGCTTACAGACATTTGCACTTTTTAAATTCAGTTCTAGAAAGTGGGAAGGGAAAGGAGGTTTAGGCCAGAGAGATATAAATCCAAGTGAGAAAAGGAAGGAAGGTTTAATGAGGAGAGATAGGAGAGAGTGGGCAAACCTCAACAGCCCTAAAGAGAGTCATGGCAACCAAAAGGACAGAGGAGACGTACTCCGAAGTTGGTTTAGTAGTGGTCAGCCCTAAAAGCTGGACGCTAAGCTGACAATTTCCTAAACTAAGTCACTTGTGCAGCTAGGAAGAATTTTGTTATCTGTACCTATCTTTAAATGCTTTTCTTTAGCATCAGTGTTTGCAAACCCAGACAAGAGACAATATAATACACGTGTCAGTGCATCAGAGTGTAATCCCAAGGAAGATTAAGGCCTCTCTGGGACTGTGATGGACTGTATTGGTTAAGCCACATTGTCAGTGTCCCTTAGAGTAGCTACACATGACACCAAGTGTGCTCATGCCTACAGTAATGGCATCTTGATCCCGACCTAAGATTCCCCAGCTTCATCCCTCTGAGATACCCAGTCCCTGCTGTGGAAGTGGGACACAGAGATTGAAAATGCTTGGTCCTGAGGTTTCTCCTGATCTTCCAGAACAGCAAAACCCAGTTTCCCAGAGGAACTCACTGCTGGTTGCCCCACATGCTGAGGATGGTGAAGTCACATGACAAGGTGCTGATCTCTGTTCTGCAGTCCTGAAAGTCCTCAGAAAACAGAAAGAATACAGCCATGATCACAATCAAGTGTAACCACGATGGTATCATGTAATACATTATATGTTTGGAGTCACTTCTCTCAGCAGTGCTTCTGGTTCAAGGATTGAATGGGAGGACAGAAGACCCACTTGGCCCTCTATCCTCCATGGTACCTGACCTGGCACTGTTTGCACAGGAAGATCTAAGTCTGTTTTCTTGGTCCTTCTCATGCTCTGGGCATGTCACAAGCAGCAAGAAGGAAACAACACATCTGTCCAGCAAGTTCACTATGCTGCATGCCAATCGATTTGAGAAAGGCAAGCCTTTTCTACTAATAACTCACTTGGTACTAATTTCTACTAATAACTCACTCACTCACTCACTGTCAAAATACAGCAGAAACATGACTGGCTCAAGACTGAAAGTAGACAGTATGGAAGTTAAGTGAAAGGCCTAAAGGGAAGGCTATAGCAAAGTTCGGCCTTGCTGAAGTCAGGAGAGCGCTGGCTTAGCAAGTGGATGAAACAGACAGATGCTATTATGTAAACATATATTCTCTTAAACTTAGACTCACCACCACTTTCCTGTGAGATTTCCTTTGCCTCAAATGAGTCTGGAGAGACTCCCTGTGTTGACAGCTATAGGACACATGCAAGAATGTCCAGCCATGGCTCCTTCCTGCACAGCAGCAGATCCAGTGTGTTGTAGAGGCCTTTGATGCTTCATGTGCAAAAAATGGGCTGGTGCCATTCAAAAGCCAAAAAGTTCCATGGGGCCGCAAAAGCAAGACTGATGCAAGCAGCAACTCTGTACTTGTTTGTGATGGACCAACAGCAAAATACATCCCTATCCGTGTATTCAGTGCACTACAGTTCCTCTGTTTTCTGCTGTTTGCTTAGCATTTGCAAATTTGTATATCCTAATAGTACATTTTTACTATAAGAAAGAGAGATTTTTGTTGCTGTTGAACAAGAAATTTGGAGATTTTTCATTTCGTCTGCAGTCAAGCATTTTTATAAAGCCCTGCCTGCTGTCCTCTACGTTAAAAATCCTGTACAGACACAAGAGCTTAGATAAAAAATCACCCATACAGGCAGACCATGACCTCTTCCTTGTAGTCCCTGCCCTCTGACACAGGAAGGCTCTAGCACTGAAGTAGCTAATGCCATAAACACATACACTTTTCATAGTGCATTTGGAGAATTTGGAACAGTACTCCAAATGAGACTGGCTCCTTTACAAAGAGTTGGTTTTGCACATCACTTGCCCCAAGGCATGTACCGTCACTGACAGACCCTCCGCAGCAGCTTCATATCCACTGCTGCATGTAATATTAATGAAAGCTTGTGAGACTTGTTAGGCAAATACGACACAGCCCAGCAGGCTGTGGCACTCTGCCAGCTCTGCCCTACCCCCCTCCAAATCATGACAAGCAACTTAAGGGGTAATGCTAAGCATGTATCTAAATCAAGCATCTCACTTCACAGAAACTGCTTTCCTCCCGTCTCCAATAAGTTCTTCCATTTCCTAAGAACCAGAAAGAGCTGGTTGAAAAGCAGAGTATGCAGTATTTGGATTCAATTTCACTGTAGCTTACACAGGAGACACACACTGTGCTTTCACCCAGCAACTCCTTCAGTGCCATCTTTAAATTTTTAATAAAAACCATGCTGAAGGTATGTGCTTCTCCTTTCTGAATACAAAGTGCATTTATTGTTTTGTAGTGGATGGAGATAAAAAATGGATACACATCTGCTACTTCTCCAAGAATAGATTGACATGAATTCTTCCTTGGAGAGACCAGAGAAAGCACAAAATCTCTCTTTTCCTTGTAGTGTTAGTCACTACTCTAATATGTGTTAGTGTTAGTCACCCTAATATGACCCTCTGAGACCTCTTCTAAACACTCCGGGACCAAACATGATTCTATACTGCGTATAATCTTCTAAACAGTAGAAAATACAGGGATAAAACATCAAATCTGAATAATAGCATTTTACATACACTTCACCTAGGTGTAATTGATTGCAGAAAGGGCAAGTTGATTAATACAATTCTCAGTATATCTAATCAGGTGGTATTACAGAGGCATGAACAGGGATCAACACTGTATGCTGATAAATTCTTGTTATTTCAATAGAGGCCAAGTGTTTCTGCCTCTGCATATCTATTATAAGACCATTTTAACATTCTTTCTTTAAGAGGAATAAAGATTTTGGGGCTTTTAGCAACCTGATCTAGTGTGTGGTATCCCTGACACACGAGGGTGTTGGAGCTAGATGATTTTTAAGGTCCCTTCCTACCCAATCCATTCTGTGACTCTATGATTCTATGACTGATTCTATGATTCTATGGTCCTATGATTTTTCACTTTCAGGAGGCTGTAAGAGACGTCTGCTTATAAGCTTAATTTATTCTTCAACTGAGTTAAGTTCATAACTGATAAAAATTTGGAACAAATAATCCAAATTCAAGTGATATCATTTTGGAAGCAACAAAAACGCAAAACAATCTCTCGCTGAGCCTGTACCTTTGCTGTAATTCTTGCAAAAGATGAGACTGCAGGCTGTAGTGCAAAAAAAATTTATGATAAAAGTCACCTATCTGCATAAGCACCATTTTAGCTTAATTGAACTGAGAGTGAATACAAAAGCAGAAATTTTTCAAGTTTGCAAGAGCTACTGATACAAACTGCTGTTTTAAACTGAAGTAAACTTCAGGTACTGAAGTATCTCTACTTGTAGACCAACACATAAATTCACAGACCGAGTTCTGGGGTATTCAGAGATTCCCATTCAAAAGAAAAATAGGCTTGTTTGCAGATTAACCCTCTTTTTTCACTCAGCGACTCAGAAATCAGAAACTTACATTTCTGATTCATACTTACAAGACTCCTGAAAAAACTTGGTTAAAACTCTCACTGGTGATAAATTTCACAGGATTTTCCTCTCATTGGCTGTTTGCATAAGATAGTGGTGCCAGACACTCTGTCCATCTCACTTTCCTGTTGTTTGCCAAAAAATTCTTTCCCTTCATTCCCTTCTGTCCACCGCCGTGCCTTGCTCTTGATTTTTGTACTCTGATAATTTAACTAATTCTGCCACTTAAAAACACCCCAATAATCCATTCTACCATTCTGTATCCTTTATAGCTCTTCTTATTCTGTCCTTTTAGACTGCAAACTCAGAGGGACACTGATCATATTTGTACAGGAACTCTCATTTTATGATTTGCTGCTACAAATGCCACAGACAATAGTACATTTTTGCTGGCATTAAGATCAAAGTTGGGTGCTGTCTCAGATTTTGACTAGTCAAACACTTAAACATGCAGAAAGCCATTTAGAGTAGAATAGCACTCAGAGTAATTTAAGTACCTTAGACCTGACTATCCATGGATAATTACCAGGGTGGGATTTAAAGTACGCAGATGTAAATCGAGTGTACAAAAACCCATCTAGAGTACACTGTTCACTGCTTTGAATAAATGCAACATTAAAAATCAAATAAATCCCTAACTACCATAAATCAAAAGTGCCATGCCTAATGTGACAGATAAAAGGAATTTTTCTGTCCTGAAAATACTGAAAATACCCTTTTCAATATTTTTGTAAGATACATGTAGAGAAATCAAATTTTAGGCTGTTTGGAAACATGTTTAAGACTTCACACTTTGTTCTTTGAAAAATTTTCCTCTATTCCTCTACTCAAGCTAATACTACTATGGAGCAGGGAGGAGTTTAATAGTTTTAGGCAATAGAGTTTTACTTGAGCTACTTTAAGCACAGCAATTAATAACCACCAGTATTACCATAAACTCAAAGTATATAACTACTATCTGGTGATGTGCACTGAGTACTTACTTTAGCTCAGTGCTACTGGATATGGAAAACAAAGCTAACTTCTAAAATATGGTGAGAAGACAGCAGAATTGTACCTTTGGTGGGCTGAAGTGTGACTTTTGAGGAGTAAGTAGTTTGTTTAGAAAACTCCACTACTCTTGCAGAAAAAAAGGAAATTAAGCCCTAGCTGGTGACAACTGAGTTTAAAGACAGAAACATAGGGCATAGTTTGAGTGAACTAAGGGGAGCAGTAACTCTGCAACAGGTATTAAGATGTGCTTTTCTTAATTCTCTACCACCGTCTTCAGTCAAATCTCACATTAAATTTTATTCAAAAGCTCAATCTGATTGATAAAAATATTTTTATTAGGTCTTTTCATCATGATTTCAAAAGGCACTTGATGTATCTGTTATATAGATGAACTGAATCATATGTTCTGCACAGTGCATTTACCACTAAAAGAAGCATTCTAGGCCCAGTTAATAATCCTCAAGATAGAATGGTACGTTTTCAGAAATTGCTGACAAAACCACTAAAAAACAAGTAAATATGGTTTAACATAGAAGTTATCTAGCAGAAAACCAAGGAAATTCCATAATTATGGTTGTTTGTTCAAAATTATTTTGTGTCCTGAGGCATATGTGCTCTTCAATTGTCTAGTCACACACCACATTTCCAGTAGCAATCTTAATTCTGTCTTTTTTAGCTTTTGAGTATGGGTTCAACAGCAATAAGAGCCTGTTAATAAATTTGTGATGTAAATATATAAAACACAGAAATAGGTTTCACAACATGAAAGAATGCAGGTATTGCCTGTTTGTGTTTAGAGTCCCATGGGTGGGGCACTTGAAATGGTTTATAGAGCTGGCTTATGCCTTTTCACCACCATCCTTAAACAAATAACTCCAGCTGCAGTATTGCTGGGGTTATGTGTACTTGCATTTATGTAAATAACTATATAAACAGAAAAGGTCTTTATTGATCCTGTAGTCTTTCCATTTGAAAATCACTTAGTGCAATTAATCATTTAATCTGGTCACCCAAAATCAAGTTTTAAGCCTTTTTTAAGCTTTGCTGCCAGAAAAGGTACCTAAGTACATGATTGGACACATGAATAGCATTCTGATAGCTCTAAAATGTCAACATGTCTTTAGCTTCAAAGGACAGCTGGAATATTTAGCTATTTTCAAATGAAATCTACCATCTAAAAATGCAAGCTTTCATAGAATTTATCAAATTTATTTAATAAGAATTCTGACAAAACCAAACATATTAATATCTCTTGCGCTTATGCATACATCAGATGCTTGGTCCCAAAAATATTTCATTTGATTAACAGGAGTAGTGCCTTCACATCATCTGGTGTCTTCCTCAAATGAATCATGATATTAATTTTATTTAATTTTCACCCTTTTTGGGATCAGCCCTAATATTTCACATTTCATCCACTGTTTCTATAGCTCTCGTGTTAACCATGGAGTCATAACTCATTTTTCAACCATTTTCACAAATACTTACCCCATATCCATATCTTGGGGTTCAAAAATACCTCAAGGGGTTTCAATCAGAAGAAATATTGTTGTAGGCTTGACATCTTCACCTTTTTTCATTGCCATCACATGGGAAAACAAACAAATTCTATACTGAAATTAATCAAATTCAGTGATCTTTTGACAATAGTGCTCTAGCATCTTCTTTCACTGCTCCATCAATCACAAATAAATCATGATGGCTGGTGAGGCACTGGAGGATTGACATGGCAGTGTGTCAATAGCTGTGATTGAAGTATTGTTGTTGCCTGGTAAATTATTAGCAGAGGGGATTGTTGACTGAACAGCAATTCCCCAGAAGTTTGAAGCTGTTAGGGAACATCTTTCATAGCCCGTTGGCCTCAGAAGACCATAACAACAGTTTAACTTTAGCAACAGTCCAATGTTTGGGCTGGGCTATCCATATCCCTGTCCAGGTCCAGGCCACATTTGTTGATGGGCTGTCTCTCAGTGTGCAGCTGGGGAACCATCACCGAATAGACAAGTTACTAATGCAGTTCCCCAAGGAACCTATGGCCCTAGGACAGGCCACATTTTTAAATCAATGACTTGGAAAAAACAAAGTCATTACAGATAACATTTCCAATAGTCACAAAGACTGATGGAAGGCCAAATAAGAGAACAGGTCCTTAACCCCATGTAATTTTAATGCCCGGAAGCTAGGCACAGACAGCACATTTAATAAAGCTAAATGTAAAATCACACAGTGTCCTAGTGATGATTGATGACTGATCTCCTCTGTGCCCATTAGCACCCCAATGTGATTCCTCGCTGTCATTTTTGGGTTGCAAACAGCAGCCAGTATTGAGCCATATGCATTCATACAGTTATGGAAGGCATGACTGACAGAAGACAGTTTTCAAAGTCCTATAGATTCATCAAGTAAAAAGGCTTTATGCAGAACTGAAATGCAAGGCTACTCAGCTAGAAAGAGTTCAAGGAGAGATTTATTTGGGGCCAGTCATTAGCAAATCACATTAAGGTCATGCTGGAGCCATCAGAGCCTGGACGATCAATTAAGATGTGAAATGATCAGCAAATGATTCAAAGCAAGGCTGATTAAATATAATTACCCCCTAATAGTTTCCTTAAACTGTTGGGAGTGTACAAAATGAGAGACCCTTGTCATGTGGCCAGGTCACACTGTTCGCCAGATACAAAATAGAAGAGAAAAAATTTGGCCTTAGAATAAGCAGGGATGTATGGCTGTCCTATTTCTGATACCTGTAATTGAAGCATCTACCAGGGATTTCACAAATAAATACTTGAATTTTCTATCACCTTAACATGGCTGAAACTAAGGGCATTTCCATGGAATCTGCTGAATACCCAGTGGACACCCAGATATGCATTTTTTTGGACCATGTTGGTACATGCTTTGCAGTACTTAATACCCCAAAACATGGCTTCTGTGTTTCCATCTATTATTTATTGCAATAGTTTGCAATGCAAGGAAGCGCATTTTCACATTTCATAAGGAATCTATATGAGAATAAAAAGCTGCTGGTGACATTCACCAATTAAATGAGCCTTTACTGGCAGTGTAGTATTAGAAAACATTCCTGATTCTTCTGGGAAACATGTAGTAGTACACCTAAACACAAAGAACATAGGTAGGTGTGCAATATCTGGAGAAATACAGTTTGGGTAACAATAATTGAGCAAGAGCTCCTAGAGTCAAAGAGCAGCATTAAATATTGAAAAACTTGGCCTATTTTTATAGACTGTGATGTGCCAATCCATTTTAACTAAACACAGAGAAGGCTCAGGGGCAACTTGATTGTACTGTGTAAGTACTCACATGCACCGCAGCAACAGGATCATAGGGAGCTTGTCAGCTCATCAGATGAATACATGACAAGATAAAATAGCTGGAAGGTGAAGGGAGGCAGTTCAAATTGATAATAAAATGTTATCATTGTTTCAAATGAGGAATCATTAATTTAGGAATGATTGCAAGGATTGTTTTGATATGACCTATCATTGACAACTTTTAATGAAAGCTTCAGTGTTTTTCTGGGAGAGGCACTGTAGTTAAACAAGAATTTGTTTATTTAGTAATACGACCTATGCTGTAGGGCTCAAGCTACATACCTGCAGATTGTTCCATTCTAAGCTTGATAACTAAGCTTTTGTAACAAAAACTTGGTTTTTTACTTTCAAGAAGCAGAAGAAAGAGTATTTTTTTCTGTGTGGGAAATTCAAATTCCAAATAATATCTATCTATCTATCTATCTATCTATCTATCTATCTATCTATCTATCTATCTATCTATCTATCTATCTATCATATCACATCACTAAAAAGAGATCGTATTTCTGATGCTGAATTGTGATACTTGTTGAAGAGTATGATCCTCAAATGCTTTGGATTTACAGAGGAGTTTGTTTGTTTGTTTGCTTTTCCTGAGTGAAAATATTTCTGTTTCTGCAAGGTAGCTCAGGCTTAGCTAAGAAAACTGTCATTTCTTCTGATTGGAAAACATAAGTCCATGTGGACAACCCTGCTCTGTATCCATTCCATCAGGCTTTGCTTCTCTGCTCCACTACCTTGATTTTAATGAAACCTGTCCTTGTACTTCTGCTTGCTTTGAATTAGCTATTCTTCACCCAGTCAGATTGATTGACCTTTTTTATCTCATGACTGGCCAAGTATGGAACAAACTTCTTTCACAGCCATCTATACCACTTACAAATTGTTTTCTGTTGTATTTTCATTTATTCTTGTAAACACCAAAGCACAAGAGACTGAAGTCTTCAAACTTTACCATTTTACTTGATTGTTTTACTTGAGAAAACTCTGCTGAATTCCATGGTTATTCCCTCCAAGTAAAGACCTCTCTTTTTCATTTTACTGCTTCAACTGCTTATGCAAAGCAGGATTCTCTTTGAGCTAAGTTGATAAAATATATTGAGGGATAGAAAACTTTGGGCTTTTTTCACTGTATGTTGTTATTGGGGGAAAATACTCTCTAATCACTAAATCACATGAAATGTACTACTCATTTTTGTTTAATTTAATCAAATTCACAATATGTGTTGGGGATTGTTTGCAAATCTGTTAATATAATACAGCTATATGGTGTGTTTAAGTACTTTGCAAGAAATGACAGGACTTTGATTTCTAGAAATTTTACAGCTGGAGGGGTTTTTATGGTGTTAAGTACTACCTCCACATTTTATAGCTATGATGCATAAGAATTAATCAACATTTAAGAATGAGGACCAGGAATTTTAGTGTAAATTCACCTCTCAAAATTAAAGCTAGTATGCTTGATTTTCTAGTTCTTGTGTCTTTGTTAACTTCCATTACTGTATCAGAACTGTAGCATTTTTCCCATCCCCCCACTGTGATGTATTTTACATCCAATAACTCTCTGGAGACACAGGACTGAAGGGAACCTCGAGATGTTATTAAGTCTATTATTGCTTTGCTCCAGAAAGAACAATTATAGCAGTGTCATTTCTGACAGGTGTTTCACTAGTTGGTTCTTAAGGACTTTAAAAGATGGAGATTCCACCAATTCTCTAGGCAATTTATTCCAGTGCTTCACTTTCCTACCAATTAAGCTGTAGTTTATACCCATTACTTCTAGGCATAGAACATGAAGGATGGATTATTCCCCCTCTTTGCCAACACCTTTTATGTATTTGGAGATTGTTTGGTTCCAGCAGTCCTTTCCAGGTTAAATAACCCAATTTGTACAATCATTTTTCATAGGTCACATTTTTAGACTACCGAACATTGTCATTTTTTTCTACTGAATTCTCTCCAACTGGTCCACATATAATTGGAAAATTGCTCTGAGTGAAGCCTTTAAATGTGGAATCAATAGGAAGAATTTCTTCATGTCTTACAGGCTACACTTGAGGTAATAAATTCCATTTGATCCCAAAGAGCTCTGGACTTTTTTTCTCCATATGATATTGTTGAATCATGTTGAGCATATCTACAGTTATGGCGAGTTTTAACTCCTACGTCCTTTCCTGTAGAACTGCTCTTTAAATTACTTTTATCCGTCCTGTCTACAAAATAGACAATGCCTGCCTAATGTATGTGTCCTCATTGAATAGCGTTTGATTATTTTCAGATTATGCCTCAAATTTGTCAAGATTCATTTAAATTGTTGTACTGTTCTCAGTATATTCTTCCCAAGCTTAGCTCCATCTGCAAATTAAATAATCATACTCTGCACTCCATCACCCCATTTATTAACAATACCATTGAACAGCATATGGATTAGAAATAGGTGTTACTCTATGAATCCTTCTATTTTGACAATGGCCCATTGAAAAATAGTCTTTCAGTATTGTTTTCAAGCAATAGTTCTAGATCTAGATTCCCAAAATTCACCATGTTTCTTTAGCTAGCATATGACATATTGACATGGAGAATACCAAAAGTCTTTCCAAAATCAAACTACAGTAAGTGTGTCTGTCCTTGGTCCACACACTATTTTCCTGCCTCTGAAAGAAATTCAACTAATAGGTTATTGGAAATACCGCATGTAATTGGTGCAAAACAAAATGCAAAGCCTGACTGAATGAAATCCTTGCAATGGATCGTGATTCCCAAACTGTGTTTCTCTTCCTATAGAGGAGTTACCTACCCTCAAAATTTGTTTTTATTTTCTGTATATTGCAGTCTCTTGGGAATTTGAAGCACTTTGCATGCCATGATTAATAGTAGAGGTGTTTTAACTTCTGCATAGGCTTTAACTTCTCTATAATGAAAAAAGAATATTACTAATTGGGAAAGAAAAGAAAAAAAAGATATTAAACAATACATAGCAGATGGTTTATAATGTAAAAAACAGATAAGGGAAGATAAAGGTGTCAGAAGACTCTGTGGATGACAGGGCTGAGACCAATAAAAAATTGTGTCTGAAGTCTATTTTGAAAGAAATGAAAGAAGTGGAAAGAGTGGTGTATGGCCATTCTCAATAGAGATGATAGATTTATTCACAACAGTGCAGGAGCAGAAGTGTTTATGAAATATTTCCATACTGTTGTTAAAATGAAGAGAGATCACAAAAGGCTGATTCTTGTACAATGAAACACTTTCTAGTCTGTTAGTGACAAAGGACATTAAATAGCTACTACATTTAATAATTTTTAAAATATCAGGCTGGGAAAACTTGCATCTAGTTCCTAAAAGCACCATTTGAAGAACTCTCTAGCTCACTTAACAGTTAAGACACTAAATTCTGGACTTCCTATGAAATTCCAGAAGACTGAAAAAATGATAATGTCATGCCAATAGTCCAGGAAGTCAGGACAAATGCAGGAGAGGAAGATCTGCTAGAGAAGCAACATATGGTTTTAATAGATAAAGTTTTGCAGTGTAACACATTTCCAACAGATTTATCAAAATTACTTGAAAAATATAGAAAAACCTGAATTTTTGCCCGGTCAAAACAGATGGCAGGCACTGTGGTGTTTCCAGACTCCAGCTTCAGGTTTTGAAGGAGGCTCAAAATGAGTTAAAACAAAAAAGAAATTGAGCTGTCTGACATATTCTCTTGTAAACAATTATTCATACCAAACAGCTTGTCACAGCTCCATCAGTTGTATGAGGTGTAGACCAGGATTAGTCAGTATGTAATTGGCAGCAGTTACAATACTTCAGCAAATTAGAGAAAATGCATATCCTCCTGCTGATCTAGATTTGGTTATGTATTATGTTCTCATGTTTATGCTTTTGTGAACACTATCATTCATCAGCTGCCTTCAAGATGTGCTCCACATAAGCAATCATTTTGTATTATCATCAGGTTTGTGCTCCTACTTGTACAGAGATATGCAAATTTGAAATTTCTCTGTTATTGTCAGAAATGCCTGATTATATCAGGGTTCTCAAGACAAAAGCTGATGGACCAGTGAGAAGGCCCTTATTCTCAAAAAGCCCATTGAAACCCTTCAAACCAAGACTAGAGACATCAAAAGTGACCATTCCTGATACTTTGGTAATCAGCTTTGATAGTTGAAGATACTCAGCTTACTAATCTTTGAGTTCAGCTGGAAATAGGACAGGACTAGACATCAAGATTTAAAGTAAAGTCCTACCCAAATTGCTTTCAAAACCAAACACAAACAACTCAGGAACTCAAAGCCAAGTATCGAGCATTTAGCTCAAAGGTCTTAGATGAAAGATTTTGTATATTTAATGTGTGGCAGATTGTTTAGTTGCCATCAATTTTTAATCTTTTTTTTTTAATCCATACTTTAGATCTCTTGTAGCTAGCTGTTTCATTCCTCAAAGCCTATGTCACAAGCATCTAGCTTCTTACATCTTGACAAAAATGCATCCTTGAATAAATGGGCAAGAATGCTGAGACTGCAATTCATCCCACCCCAGAGGCATTTCTACAGCATGATTCATCTAGTCCCTAAGTAAGCATCTAAACTAGGTCTGATGAATCAAGTCTTAAACACCCTATATCTTTCCCTTTTCCATAAAGAAATAGGTGGCCCACCAGGTATCAGTGTCTTCATTTTGAATATCTAAATGGAGGAGAGAAAATTCTAAAACCAATGCTATCATGAAGTAGGGATAGGCTATGTGGTTTCATTTTATCACCATTTCCCCATCTCTAACAATTTTAACATATATGAGCAATGCATTGGTTATCTAGATCTGTTTGCTGTGGCTTTCCTCACAATTACTCAATTGTCAATTATTTTAAAGGTCAGAAATTTGGGTCGGTGTACTAGTGTGTGTGTATTTTCCCCAAATCCCAGAGCTTTAAGCACTTGTTTACTAACCACAACAAGAATCTCTAGACACCTGGATAAATAGGTCTATTAATTGCAAGGAATGCAGTTTCAAGTCAAAGTGGATCAACATTTATGCATTTTGCAGGTTTCTGTACAAGATAGAATCTAATTTCTCTACACTGACATCTAAACCATTTTTGGCTCCATTCCATATTCTCTTTTAAGTCTCACTGTCCTCCTAGTCATAAATGAAGGACAAAATACTTTGTTTCACTTTTAAATGTCAAGCAGTGTAGCGTTATCATCTATGTTACCAGTAACACTAATAACATTGCAGACTAGACTGCTCTGTCTTCATCAAAGGTTATGCATCAGTTGAGACACAGTGCTGATGATAACCTGAGTCAGCTATCAGGGAAAAGGGCTCTGTAATATGTAGGTCACTACCAGGGTTCATTTCAGCAAACACCTGCAAATTGCACTTCACCAGAAAAAAAATTTCATGTTGGCAAAAACAAAAGCAAAGTGCAGAGAAGATATATGAATGTATTTTTATCCTCATACCCTACCTACATACACAAGAAGCTCTTGAGAGCTTTTTGAATATCTATATAATCCCTTTCCTCCCACAATTTTGGATTATTTTTGCATTGATTTTTTCAGATAGTTTCCAAGCCACATTTTCATCCTACCTATTAAAGCTGTATAAACATGTTGATATCTATTCCAGCAACAAAGGACTCTACATAAAAAGACATGGAGCTGAACTCCAGGTGTAGGTGTACTAAAAAGAAATTCCTGCATATTAACAGAGTAAAAAACTCTTTCATTAATTCTCAGTTAATATCTGTCCTACACACAAAGGTGGAGGGAAGAGTCTTCTGAGTGACCAGCTAGGTTCACCAGCCCTTCAGGCACAGTAATAAATTAATGTACAATATTCGGTTGTTTGGGTTTTTTTATAATTTAGACTAGTTTTAAGACTAATCTGCAATTATTTGGGGATTTTTCCTTCACTGTAGTTAGTGGAGTGGGAAATTTATGAATAAGAACTCCGAAGTATTGTTTAACACTGAAATCTAATTAGCTCACTGTGCAACACATACTCACAAGTATGTTTAAATAATGCATCCCACTTCTGTTTGTCTGCTGTGGCTGCTGTCCTGGTATTTTCTGCATCCACTATTCTTATTCAAGGGAAGATTCATTTAGGGCACCCACATGTTTATATGTATTGAAATTCCACACTTTAATATAAATTAATATCTATTATAATTTTTTTGCCTATTAATTGAATCTCCCCCACTGGGATCCCCTTGCTCTATTTTTTTCATAAGCAGATAAATAAAAGAAATATCTTGAGCTACCATGCACCATCTGGATAAATGTCAACTATATCCCTACCTAGGGGGCTTGGCGTTTATTTCTCAAGAGGGCAGGTGTTAGTTTTGCTTTCCTTGCCTACAGTTTGCACAGCTGAATAATTTAAAAAAGACTCAGTGCTGAAAGATAAAATGAAGATGGAGTATATTGTTTCTGGCTACAGTCCCCAGTGCTGTAGGTGGCATTTTCTGCTAATACAGCTTGAAGTAGAATTGCTAGCAAGACCAGAGATTTGAATCATCATAATTAAGGCTGTGTCAAATGGGATTTTTCTTTGAAAAAGAATACATACATAAATAATACTAAGCGCATGTGCCACCAGTATATATTTAATCTATATATCAGTTACATCCCTAAACGAATGGTCGTTCAGTGAGTTCACTAAAATTCCTGCATCCTAAATATCAGACCAAAGCAGCAACAGTAGAGAAATGTTCTGTGAAAAATGTTCTATGTAAATATTTATTGCTTTTGAAAAATACAATATTTTTCCCATAATTAGTAAGCTGGCAAAAGGTGTGAACCCTCAAATTCTCTTCCATCATTACAATCAGAGTTATGCATAGTAGGGCTGACATTGATGAGATTCCATTAAAATGGATGCAGTGTAAGCATATAATACAGGGCTTTGTTGAAATTAAAGGCTTTGCAGCATAAATAAGAGAAACAGAAATTTGGTAAGGTCAGAGTAAAGAAAGAATTTGCCCAGGGCCACACATAATTAAGTGTTAAAGCTCCAAATTGATTCAGGATGCCTGGGCTAGCTAAGTGATATGCTGTCTGCATGTATGACAGTGTAGCGGAAGGTGAGTCTTTTGAAGAAATGCTATGATTCTGCACCATGTGCTAACCTCTGAATTTCTCTAATAGGATTTTGGTCTCAATTGTGTGTGCAACTCAACTCTAATTTTTTTCTGTGCAAAATTCAATCTTGGGCAAAATAAGATGCATTTATGCAGCTTCACACTGTTGTTCTTCAGACTGTGTCTTCCTGAAGTGTATGTAGTGCTTTATTAACAGTGACAGTATTTTGTAATTGAATATTCAGATAAATTCTGCATGAGTTCAAAATGGTTTATCTACGATCAATCTCCAATTGATTTGCCTCTACAGCCAAAGTATTTGCATATTTCCTCAAACACTGAGATGAGAACACACTGAGTAGCATGGTGAAGCATCCCTGAAGAGCCAATAGTTAGAGAGGGGTCAAGGTGAGGGTCAATACAATAGCCACTACAGCAGCAGACAAGTCATCAGTTTGAATTTATTCTCATCTGAGGGACAGCCTCATTTGCTCTTGTATATTGAGGGAGGAGAGAAAAAGGGATTTTGGAAGGAATAGGTAGAAATTATGAAAATGTCAAGGAAAATAGGCTTACAGAAGAGGGGAAGATGAAGAAATTGGAACTGTAAGTAAAGTGTGAAAGAAATCCCTCCAAAAGCAATATATTCTTCAGCAATGTCAAGTACAAGCAGCTTAGTTGCTCTACTCTCAGAGCACTTTTCCTGCTTTCATCTCCAAAAGGCACAGCTCATGCTGTGGTTTGAACAGGCTCGGGAAACTGTCCAAATCACCTCTCCACCTGAAAAAAGATCAGCTACTTCTGCATCTATGTCATTCCTGACAGATATTTGTCTAACCTGTCCTTAATGGTGTCCCCAAATAATGACTGCACATCAGTGTCCTGCCTTAAATCTTAACAAAACATTTCCAGTCTCTAACTCAGTGGTTTAAAACCTTTTCATTGCAAAAATGCCTTTAGACATTTCTGGTTGCAGCTGCAGGTTCTGGTCAAATGAAACCACACACCATGCATTGCTTTCTTAGTTACTCATCACAAATTATTTTGAGACATCCACATAGCAATTTTTGACATATGTGAAGAATAAACCTGACTAATTTAACCTATTTATTCTAAAGTAATATTTTCTAGACCATCCAGCATTTGAATGCTTTTGAATCCTCTGTACTCTTACTTCAAACATTTTACTGGACTGAAGCAATATTCCAGTGGGACAGAGCAGTCCAGTTGAGGCATTGCTTGTCCCAAGGAAAGGAGGACTGTAGCTTTGCACAGCCTTTCAGTCTGAAGTTTACATTATTCACTGCAGGATATCTGGGTTTGGGTTTCTTTGACATTCAGGGAAAGGTAGGACATGATGTTGGTGACTTGCACTCAGTTTGTGATCCATAAAACCTACAAATATGGATCTGCTACTTAAATAGTTGTACCCCTCTTTTATTTGTGCAGCTGATTATTCCTGCCTAAATGCAGTTCCTTATATCTATCCCCAGTGAATAGCATCCTATTTATTTCAGACCATACCTTCAATTTGTCAAGATCACTTTAAATTCCAATCCTGTCTTCCTACATACTCACAGTCCCTTGCAGATTAGTGTCGTTAGCAAATCTAATAAGCATGCTCTCATTGTTTTCATTTTTGGCAATCCCCTGAGATTACAGCACTGTTACGACCTTGCTAAATTGTAGGGATAAGATACATACTTCTCTGCAACACTTTAAAACAGCAACCATCAATCAAATAGACTTTGAGGATATTTGTTCTCAAAAATTCTGTACAGGTCTCCAGGAAGACAGGGTATGTCCACACTGCCTTTGAAGGAAATCTAAAGGCCAATGTCAAAGTGTTTTCTTCAGCTCCATTACTGAGCCTCCCTTACAGCCCCAAACATGTCCAGGCATGGGTACTCTGTTCTCATACCAGCGAAAACCCATCAGGAAGGCATGTCCAGGGCTCATCCACTGCTTCCTTTCAGAATACACATCAGCTGCATTTGAAGCCTTTTGCAAAGACTTGCTCAGCAATGGGGAAGGTGCAACAATCGAGATGTGACAGGGAGATAAGTCTGTAACAGAGTAAAATAATTTGCCCAACACCACTAAAAGTGTTGCAGTTTTCTGCTGGCTGTAGAAGTGATTGGAGATGACAAATGTGACCCATTCGTGAGTCTCCATTTGCCCCAGTGCTGGGAAAGAACTTGTCTACCCACCAGGAAAACACAGAGTCTGAAGTTCAGGGAAGCACTTCTGCGCTGACTCCAGCACTGCTGAGGTTGCACCTTGAATCCTGTGTTTGGTTTTGGACTCCTCATTACAAGAAAGACATTGAGGTATTGTAACATGTCCAGAGAAGGGCAACAGAGCTGGTCAAAGGCCTACAGAGTGTTTCTTATGGGGAGACGCTGAGGGAGGTGGGGCTGTTTAGGCTGGAGAAAAGGAGGCAGGTCAGGGGATACCTTTTTGTTCTTTACAACTACCTGAAAAGAGGCTGTAGATAGATGGGGTTCTATTCTTTTCTCCCAAATAACAAACAATAAGATGAGAGGAAATGGGTGAAGTTGTGCCGAGGAGAGCTAGATTATAAATTAGGAGAAATTCCTCCACAAAAAATGTTGTCAAGCATGGGAACAAGCTGCCTAGGGAAGTGGTTGAGTCACCATATCTGGAGTATTTTAAAAGATGTGCAGTCTTTGCACAGACTTGGGGAAATATGGTCTAGAGGTTGGCTTGACAGTGCTGGGTTAGTGGTTGGACTTGATTATCTTACAAGTCTTTTCCAACCTAAATGATTCTATGACTAAGATTTAATCTGACTCTGATTCCATCAGCAAGCTATGGATATGGTCTGCCACCAGCACTGACAGAAAACAATGACTGAAACAAGCCTTGCCAGTGGTGCCTTCTCCACTTCTCATAAGAGCAATGGAGAATCAGGGAGTTTCAACAGAGTAATGTCTTAAGATTGCCTCTGCACAGAAATGTCGGCTTTTTAGGTAGCTAAAGGCTGGTTAACATAAGTGTTCAGTGCTACAAGCAGTCTAGGTTTTGTTAAATACTGGACCCTCTACTTGTGGACACGAAAATGCTTCAGTTTTCCAAAAATCAAATCCCCAGTAAATTTTCTTCAGCTGCCACAATTCCTA
Organism: Dasyornis broadbenti; assembly: GCA_013397935.1. Taxonomy (NCBI): domain Eukaryota; kingdom Metazoa; phylum Chordata; class Aves; order Passeriformes; family Dasyornithidae; genus Dasyornis; species Dasyornis broadbenti. Next base: position 724,210 of record VZRN01005377.1, read on the forward strand.
AATTTAGATATATGCAATCTCAGATTAATTTAATTCATTGAAAGATGTCTACTGTGTTTAGGCTTTCGCATCTTTAATTTCTGTTCATTTGACGCAAAGGAACACACAAGTTTACTTACATATAGTAAAATTAAAGCTGTTCCCAACACCTCCAGTTACTTCAGTTTAACAAAAGGTCTGTGCAAAAGGAAAACAATGGATGAGAATCAGCCCAGTAAAAACTAAAGAAGTCTTTATTTGTGAGATTTCTGTAGCCCTCAATACCACAATGGGAGCCATGCAAATGCCAAAATATACTGGTAACACTTACAACAAAAAAGACTTCACAGAACAAATGAATGGTGTACTAAGTTTCTCATCACATTCAAATAAACATCTTTGAACAACATCTGCTATAAGCTAAATGTGCTGCAAATAAACTTGCTCTAAATTGCTGAAGATAAGCTAATTAGACATTTAGTTGTCCATCCCCTGCTTTGTTTTCCAGTTAATCAACTAAGCAACGTCAAGGGTCAGAATAACTCCCTCATACACACACTAAGGGGAGGAACAGGCAGCTCTTGTTAGGCTCCTGATATAGGAAATTAGAAGACTTTTTGATAGAATGAGCTGGATTTCCTTTGCTGGAAATACAAGGAAGTCATATTAGCATTAATAGATCTGCTCATGGAAAGACCCATCATAATTAGTGATCATCATTTATCATCACCACAATTTCACCAAGAGATTCTAATCACTTCTTCCCTCAATTACTCACAGAAAAACAGATGTATGTTAAAGTGTTGAATGCAGGAGATCACTTTATGCCTAGTAGAAGATATAGAATGCCTGTGGCATATTTGGACAATTAATTTCACTTTTCCTTATAATTAAAATAAGAATAAAATTGTGCCCATTTTGCTTTTTAAACACAGATGTGTGTAAAGCATCATTTTTGAATTGAAAAGCTACTCAAGGGTGCAGAAACTATGGTGGAAAATAGCTTATATATTCCCTTTATTTGTCTTTTCCTTCCCTTCACCCACATCTCCCAAATTCCGAAATCTTTTCTGACAGTGTTTATATTTCTCATCATGTATTTATTATGTGAGATTACCTGCTCTGTCCTTAATCTAGTTCAGCTGTATGCAGCTGGTAAGAGATGTAGAAGAGGTGCAGATGAGGGCTACACAGCTCCCAGGTCTGGAACACTTCTGTACCAGAATTATCTGAGGTAAATCAGAGTTGGCACACCAGATGTGACACCAGCTAATGCCATTTTCTCTTTCTGTTATCTCACTGTCTGAGATCATAACACAAAGATGACATTCCTCATTGCTAAAGAAAGCCAGACTCCCCCAACAGCTGGGGTTGAAGGGGACCTCTGGGTCATCTTGTCCAAAGTCCTGGATTGGATCCCAAAACTTCTTGTTGCTTTATTCCAACAGGGAGAGAGAAAGGAAAAAAAAAAAATTAAAAGCCTTGTTGGGGTTATATATCTGTTTGTTAAAAATTATTTAAAATTATGAAAGAGGAGATACATTTACTCATCTCTCCTATCTCATGTAATTTTCTTTACTCTGCATCCCCAGTACACTGCAGACAGCTGTGTGCAAGTCAGCTGGGCAAAGGAAACAGGGTCAGCTCCATAGATTATTCCTATCACCTGTTAAATCCTCACTTATCCCTTCAGTCACCGGGACACACAGAATGCAATAAACTGACTAAGAAGGGTGCAAAGTTCATAGATGTATTTATATATGTTTTTATGGCCAATAAGACTTCCCCATTAATGAGCAAGTTAACGATTACATTATAAAGTCTGGGGTACCTAACTGCCTAGTAGACTAAACAGTCAGTTTAGTAGACTAAACAGTCAGTATTAGTCTCAGTTTGTAATGAGTTTGTAATGTACTAAATGTGTCTATTAAGAAAATCAGTGAGTAAAACCTTTTTTAAATAAAGAGACCAGGGAGTCAGCAAGCTTTCTTCTCACTCTTCATGTCATATTGCCAGTTTGCAGAAGGCTTAGTTACGTCAGGTACTTTGACCTCCAACTCTTTTAATAAGGATTCTATACCAGATGGTTAGATAATATGCTTTACATGCACTGCCTCATGTATTCTTCTCTATTTTAGCAATTTATTATGAGCTTGTGTTTCTTTTATTCCTAGTATTCTTTTTATGCATATATTGTCTTGGGTTATCAATTTCTGCCATTTATTGCCTGTATTTTCAACAAAATTGTTTCCATCCTTCACAGAAAGATGTACTCAGAGATTTTCTGCTACATAGCACAAGCTAGGAAAAGCAAATTGACATACTTTATTTCAAAAGGTAATAAAGAATGACATAATTCAGAGATCATTGCCTGACTGTATTCGCATTCTGACGTGCAATTGCTTAAATGTTGTCTGATTAGCAAACAGAAGATTAAATAAGCTTCAAAGTTGAATCTGGATGGAAGTTTGTATGTACGGTGACACCACCTCGTCTTACTTTATAGAGCCAAATCATGTAAAAATTATTTGGATGCAATAACTTTTAATGCACATGTGTTTGTTCTAAAGAATTCATTATTTCCTTTGCACTCAGTTTTAGCAGTGGTCTTGCGTTAGAGCACATAGTCGGTATTTTCATTTAATTTCCTGCAGGCTTTTTCGTTTGGCTCATTTATCTTTCCTTATCCCTTGAAAATATCTATAGTAATTCAGTTCACTGCAGCTAGACCTTCTGACAGAGCCAGAAATAATCAGTTCCAGGCACTGCTGATTCCAAACTCAGCTAACAAGTACCTCGTGATTCTGATCATTTTATGCTTTTTAGGTTAATGGAGAGTTTTGGACAGCGTTTCTTTTCCTTTGTCCTGTCAAGGAGTTCCTCCAGTCCCTTTCCTTTCCACTGAACCACAGTTTGCACAGTGGTACAAAACCAAATCACACAGATACATAACAAAATAAAATTCTCAGCTGGTTTGTTATTCCCAGTCCTAATTAATGTCTCTCAGAATATTTCCTTCCATAGTACAGCAGTGTCACAGAATATTTCAATGTTGAAAATTTGTTATTTAAAACATTTTAAAATGTAAGACAAACTCGTGTAAATACAATATTAATTCTTCTTAAGCTTAGTTAAACAGGCAAATGGTTCTTAAAAGTTATATTGTATACAGTCAAATTAGGGTACTTACTGTGATTTGAGAAATTTGGTTTTTCTGCCAAAGGCAGAGTTCATGAAAATTTCCCAGGTGACAGGTGACTACCATTTCTTGATGTAGAGGGCAACTGCTCTGCTCCTCCTGCCTTGCCTGCGACTTCTGACCAGCCTGTAGCCATTGACTGCCACACTCCACTCATGGGATTCATCTCACTAACTTGCAGTAATGGTAACTGTCTTCAAGGTGTAGTTCAAAATTAAACTAGCAAAACATAATTTCAAGCATTAAGGGCAAACAAAATGTTTTTTTTTTTTTTCTGGTTTTGACCATTCAAAATTGGTATGGAATCAATAGTATAGTTTTGTCCTGATAATTACTACCAATTATCAAATGAAGAATGAAATAAAGCCACAAGACCCTTTTGTATTTGGTCTGATACTTGTGGACATCACTCCCTGCTCTGCATTTCTCCAATATTTCCTCTTTGTTTCAACAAGGATAAATTACTTGTCCTCATCTTCAAGGACCCTCACAGACAATCACAATCCTGTTTCTTTTCTGTGTTAGGAAACTGACTTCCATCACCAAATGGCGACATTGTCATCCCAGTCTTTAAATGTTTTATTCCTTCTCCTTTTATTTCTTTGTACTTGATAAGAATTCACTAGACATACTGTAGGAATACCGAGTCACTGCCATACAGATTTCTTCTTCAAATTTAACCCCCTCACCTGGATGTATCCACACAGTTTTGACATGTGTTTATCTGTAGGCTACCTGGGACAGTTCCTGTCTTTTTTTTCTTTGCTTGGGCAATATTGAAATGAATAAAGTACAAATCTTTGTAGGGGACCCCATGTACAATTTCTAAAGGCAAAATGAAAGGAAACTATATCTGTATTCCAGCAGCCTGTACTTACTACATGGAATATTTTGAAGTATCAGATACACTGCTTAATAAATCTAGTATGTCTATAAATTTTCTGTGTATTTCTTCAGAATTTTCCCTGATGCATTAGAAAGAAATGTGCATGGATTGACCACATCTAACTGTTCATGATAACTTTTTTTATTCTTTATTTTTGTCTGTTGGACACTGTAAACAACTTGTGTGATGAAGGTTAAAATTCTGTAACAAAACAATTTGAAAGGGCTACCTGCTGAACTGTGAGATTGTGCAGCCAGGGAAACAAATTATATTCTAGTCCACATCCTCCTGTAAAATAGATGTCATTTAGGAGAAGCCCTTAAAAAGAGATTTCTTAATTGGAAAAACATCCTTTTCAGTCACAAGTGGCTGAGCTGAAGTGTGTCCTCAGAATATCAATATGAGCTGAAGCTATTAAAATGTCATGGTTAACCTTTCTAAAAAGCCTAATTTAATTAGAAAATAATAATTAGTGCATTCTTAACAGTAAGAAATGCCTGCCTCAAATGAACAACATGTAAACTCTCAATTTCAGTGGGCAACACTCTACTGGAAAAGATTCAGCATATCAACAATGAGATTGAGTTAGAAAATTCTGTGATTAACTTACCAGTTTTGCTATTGGAAGTAATTGGTGGACCATGCTGGAGGGCAGGCACAATTTACTTCCTGATCACACCTAGTAAAACGGTTTTGCACATGTCAGCAGCTCTTACGCATAATGTAAAAAAACCAAAAATCATCAGATCAATCAATGTTCCTGCACAGCATAAGTTTCCTTTCTTTTTCTGAAATTATGAGAGCAGAGACCCCATGAACTGAAGGAAAAAGGCAGCATGGCACCCTACAGGGTATTTTTTCATTTAAACCTGCATGAGTTAGAGCCTAACTCTACCTAGCATTTTGCAGGTACATTTTCACTCAGATGAAAATAATTACATCTCATGTCAGACACGAAGAGAAACTTCCTTTCAGTGCAGGGGCTGCCAGAATAAAAGCAGTCCTATTAAATCAAACTGGATTACCAGGGGCAAGTTACGGGCCTGGGATAAATATGATGATGGCATCCTGACATGAGAGATATGTGGATATCATCAGATGATGAAACATCTTGGAAAGCTTGTTCAATGGTTTCCACACCCTGAAATATACAAAATAATCCCCCACTGGATGTGGGACTGGAGAATCACTGTTCAGAAAAAAACAATACAGGAGTCTTTCAGTAGAACACTTAGGACCAATAATTCTAGGAAGGCACTTCTAGTACATTGGAAAACAATTCTACTTCTGTTTAAGGGCCAGCAGAATCACCAAATTCAGGCCGCATGGGATGGTGCCAGGCTAGAGGAGTTGTTAATTTACTTGAAAAGTGTCCTTTGACCACATTCATGTTATTTTAATTGAATTGATGCAAGGATTTTGAGTTCTCCTGACTGGATGTTGCACATCTAACCATGGGGCCCTTTTCAGCAATGACTATTTTGTCTCCCCATATTCCCTGACAGAGGACCAAGCCTTTATTGTGTACTTCAAACTCAGTGCTGGTGGGAGAACAAGAAAATAATTTACACTCAACCCTTCTTCCCCACAAACCAAATTTTCCAGTTCAAATGTTTCATGGAATTTCACCAGGAGGGGAGTTGCTGGAAGAACCAGCAAATTTGCACTGCAGAGATTTGGATCCTGGTCTAAAACCCTACAAAATCATCCACACCAGCACTGCTGGGGAGGATGGTGTCACACATTCCATTATAAAACAAGGCAGGAAGGAAGGGCATGGGCTGGGTTGGACTAATCTAAGTGTGGCAGAGCTAAGAGTGCCTCTTCATCTGGATGTCACTGACCTCCTTTGATAAAACACAGCTGGTATGGGAATTTCTTCACTGTATTTCTGTGTACGGTAACATCTCATAGGCATTGCCTGTTGCCTTTTCTTGTCAGCCACCTCCTTCCTGTTGTTTCTCACTTCGGCAGGCTCCAGACAACTACAAAATGCTGGCAACACATAGGTTAAAAAATAAAATGCTATCAGATCTTTGTAACTCTGCACAGAGACACATACTATGCATTTTGTCTTCAGGTAGAGAGAGACTAATAAAAAGGACTAATAGAAAAGATATCCTAACTTACAGCTTTGGGAGTGCACTCAACCTTTCTCAAAGCTGAGATTTCAAGAAATAAATGACTCAAATCAGACTGTGGAGACGTCAGGAAATCATAGCTCTTCTAAGGCGTGATTGGATACTCACCTCTGTAACAATTGCTACATATTGTAACTAATTTTGCAGCTATCTTATTCTGATTTATAAGCATTATATGAAAGAAATTGGAGTAAAAGCAGCTTTTAATTTGAGCCGGAACTTATACAGTAAAACAGTGTACTCAGGACTGCCTGCTATTTCCTTCACTTCCTATGCCTTTTGGGAAGACCTTCAACAGCAGTGCTGCCCATTTCCCTGGTTCACACTCTGACTCTTTGAACAGGTCACTTTTGCAGCTTGGTGGTAATTTACAACCTGCCCAGGTGTACAGGCAGTACCCTCACCTCCTCTGCTCTCTGCTGCCCTCCCAGCATGGGCAGCAGGGTCAGCAGGGGCTCCTGCAGCCAGTCAGCCTGTGGGAACAGTGGTTCTTCATCTGATCAAGCTGGGTAGAGTCAAGGGTAGACTAGTGAACCTGACTGGCTTTTGTCCATGTTATTGGGAATCTGAAGTAGCCTCCAGCAAGTATAAGCCTCTCTGTGCCGTTAATTTCTCCACTCTCTGTTTCTCTAGATTCTCCATAAAATCATGGAATGGCTTGGGTGGGAAGGCACAGTAAAGATCATCTAGTTCCGAGGCCTCCACCATGGTCAGGAATGTCAAGAACTAGATCATGTTGCTGTGTCCTAAAATGTATTTTATAATGGCAATTTTTAATATCCTGACTTTTAAAGCAGATTCTGATCACACTGTCATCTTCAGTGTTTCATAATCTTAATTCTGTTGCCTTGACAGCCATTGCTGTGTCTAACCCTAGTCCAGTCTGTATCTCATCTCCGAGTTGTATGAAATGGTTGTGTAAAACAGAAGCACATTAGACTCCTCCAAAATCACCCACCACCCAAAACTGAAAAGAAAATGTGATTTCAAAATGCAGCCTTTGCTAGAGGACACCTGTGTTAGGGATGACTGAAGAGAAGGAGTAACTTTGAAACAGAGTAGAGAACAGCACAGTTGAAAGATGGGAAGGGAACATGTGGAGATGCAACACACCTTGCACTGCAGAATAACCCATACAGCTGATCTCTCAGCTAAACACTGTTGAGGAGCACCTGACTGCTCCAGGGCACTACATGTTCCTAGGGAGTGGCTGCAGCTAGAGAAGTGGAGCTCTCGTTATCAGTGACTATTGCTGTGGCTCTGTGAAAATTTTTGGAAGAATAACCTCTGTCTTTCTACAGCTGAGCTGCCTTTGCCAGTTATCACACTACTGCAAACACACCCTGTCCTGTTGGCCCCTGCTGGCTGTGTGCTGGGATATGTGGTCAGACTGTTGAAGAGTCTTTTCAAACAAAGGCAGAGCTAGATGGATGTCAATATTAACCATAAACTGGCATAGCAGAGTGATATGAAGTACACATCAATTCAAGACAGATGAAGTGTGGTGCTTAGAGCAGATAAACAAATCAATGCCTCCTCAGTCTACAAACATAGCCTGAGATGAGGAATAATTTCTAAGGTGCATCTGTTTAAAAAGCTTCTCTGAGCAGCAATATTTTGAACAACTCTACAGTAACTACCACTTTGCTAGTAACATCTGCAGTTACATCAGTTTTATAGCAGGTCATTCAGTTTCTTACAGCAGAGAGCTCAACAAAGGATATAAAATCTACCTATGAAATCAGAGTACTTGGATGATTAGCAATATTGCTAACATTTCCCAAAGTAATTAATTTAAATCTGTTTTGGTTATGTCTGTGCTGTAGTACAGTCACAGAAGCAATGACAGAACTTTCATCAACCACATGCAATTTTCCTGGTGCTATGTGGATAAGTAGTGGTTAAATCCTACATCTCTGCATTGCTAGATTACAAACACCAGGATTATATTCCCTTAAACAGCTGTGCAATTTAATTCATGTGCACGCCTCTGCTTAAGACTACAGAATTCTATACAGTATTATTAAGCATCAAGTTTTAACTTATTGGGACAGAACAGAGCTTCCAGAATTCATCAGCTGGTTCTGCACTGCTCAACCCTTGACAACAGGGCACCAATTTAATATTTTCCCCATTGTCCTAGCACTTGACAATATCAGCCTTCAAATGGTTTCTAGTTCTGTGAGAAATACAGTCCCAAAGACTTTCCATAATTTTCAAAGCTAAACCAGGGATGTAGAAATTTGCTCCTCTGTCCATGACCCTCTGCCTTAGGAATATGGAGGTCTTTTACCAAATGTGAAATGTCTTTTACCAAACTATGAAAACTTACTCTTCTTCCTTTGCTTTCTGAAATTCACCTTCTTCTCCCTATATGCCTCTTTGGGCTGAGTTGCAAAATGCAGCTGTGGAAAATAGAGTCCTTAGTTATTCCAAACAGTTTTTCTAAGGTTGTGGTACCTACCACATTCTCTATTTCCAGATAACATGGACTCTTTAGGGACTGCAATATTTTCAAGTCTGTCTCAGTATTTTATTCAGTAAATAGGATAAAAGGTATTCACTATTCACTAGCTTATCAATCTTTCAAACTCTTAGTCACCTCCAGTTCTTGTTGCAGACACTCCATGATATTAATACTAAAGAATACAGATTTAGTAGAAAATGTACTAAATCCTCCCCACACAACTTGTTTCAGCATTAGTAGTTCTTGCTGTCCCAGTTATGCATGTGCTTGAACTCCTTTGTTCACCTCATTCCTCTGTGCAGCAGTTTCCTCTCCATCTGATGGTCTTTCCCTAATGCTCCCAAGACTCTACTTTCATTTTTCTTTAATGCAAAATGCAAGGCTTTAAAAGCCTTGTAGGTCACTTGAATACCTCTTGTAGCTGACAGCATATGAGTAAAGGATTCTGGCAACTCACCGGGGTTAAAAATGTAGTTGTGAGTCTATGATACACAACCTAAGGCAAGATGCAACAGGGCACTGTTCACAAAGGAAAGATCTATTTTACTTGGAGATAATGTCTCTTGTGTTTCCACCCTGGAGATAGTTCACATTACTAAGCCAACATTTGCTTTGTTTAGGGGAGTTTATATTCCATACTCTCATGATTATGAAGATTGGACAGTTGAACACTGCTCTGAACAAAGTACTATTCACAGAAGTTCTGATGCACAAACACACACTGTTCATGAGCACTTTATGTAGTTACTTACACTGTACAAGTGTCATGGTTTGAGCCTGGCCAAATGCCAGGTACCCCCAAATTAACACACCCACACCCAGGGCTTATGAGTTGAGATAAGGAAACCTGGGAGAAGACGCACTTAGAATAGGCAAAACAGGACTAACTTAGGTTGCAAAGTGATCTAATTTATTACTAACAGAGTCAGAGGAGTAAATGAGAAGTAAAATAAACCCTTCAAGGCCACCGTTTCTCTGCTCACCCCCCTCCCTCCTTCCCAGCAGCTGCACAAGGGAACAAGGCATGGGGGAGTTAGGTCAGTTCATCACCCAGATCTTCTTCCCCTGCCCAGGGCTGAGGCTCTTTTCCTCTGCGTAGCCATGGGTCTCACCGTCGGCAGCCCGCCCGACACTGCTGCAGTGATGCTGGTCCCCACACAGGCAAGCAGTCTCCCCAAAACTGCTACGGCGTGGGGTCCATCTTCCACAGGGTA
>VZRN01005377.1:734180-831324 GCA_013397935.1 Dasyornis broadbenti
GATCTCAGCATTTCCCGTGGGTCCCCATGGGCTGCAGGGGCACCCCCTGCTTCACCATGGCCTCACCACGGCCTGCAGAGGCTGCAGAGCTCCAGCGCCTGGAGCTCCCCCTCCCCCTCCTTCTCCACTGACCTTGGTCTCTCCATGTTGTTTTCCCTCACATACTCTCACCTACTCCTCCTCCTCTGGCTAAGGAAAAGTGCGTGCACCCATTGTTTTGATTTCGTCTTAAATATGTTATTCACAGAGGCGTAACCAACATCTCTAATTGGCCCAGGCTTGGCCAGCAGCATGTCCATCACCTCAGAGCTGGACATGGTGAAGGCTTCGAGAAGCTTCACAGAGGAGCCATCTTTGTGGCCCCCCCCCCCCACTAGAAAAACCTGGGCCAAGCCAAACCACGACAACAAGGATTCAGACAGAAAACATGTGTTTGAACAGGAAGATCCTGAAACAGAATCAATTCTTTTCTTAGAAGCCTGTCAGATAGCCAACTATCAGGTGTGTGATTGCTTTTAAAGAGTCTATATCAGACGTGGAGAATGCTACTGCAAGTGTCTTGTTATTCTTGCCTAGTCATGGAAATGCAGCTCTAGTAAATCTTGGCAAGAACACAAAACTCCACTGCTTGGAAAGGAAACGTAAAACTGAAGCCAGAGGATTTGAAGAAACAGTATAAACCTACACAATTCCTACAACAGCCGCTTTGGCTTTGCACTGTCAATTACTAACATGGCAGCAGCACAGAGGAGCCCAAGCAGAGGACTAGACCCTACCACCAGGAGGGTCATGGAACTAGTGAACAGAAGCAATTACTACTTTATTTCTACCCTTGTGAAAAGTACAGATCACTGTGAAAACATGGAATGCTGTGCACAGAAATAACATTTGCAATGATAGGGTGCTATTAAAACAGATCTAAGAGAGGCATGTGGATTCCTTTATTAAAAAGAACCAAATCAAACCCATCTTTTTAAAAAAATATTTCATTGGAAATAGATGGACACCTACTTGTTACAATGGGTTTGGGTTTTTTCCACATTGAGAGTTAGGTACAAGATATTTTATCTCCTTGTTATGTGATTTCCTACTTCAACTTGCTTTTAAAATCAGCTAACATAACAAGCTCCAGGATAAGTACTTGAACACAGGTTTTATTTTTGCAGCTGAAGAATAATTTAAAATAATACATACAGAATCTGCAGCAGTTCACAGTGCAGGGCCCTGGAAAATAGGATCTTCCAGAAATGCTAGCATAGTGCAGCTCTCAATACCTGGTAAATTTCATTGTGATTTTAAGTGGAAAATTCCCTATGGCTTTCTGAAAGAATATATACAATGAGTACAACACATTATTTACATTAAAAAAATCCTATTGAATATACTGCTTTTAGAAGACATGAGTTTCAAAATAAGATTTGCCAATATAACTTCTTTCTTTCGTTCTTAATCAGAGAGTATCACAACCATTCCCTTTAATTTATTTATCACAGTGATGGAGGATGAAAGTTCTAGTATGGAGTAATCTCTGCTCCACAGGATCAGTTAGGGAAATTCATTCAACGGAAAGAAAGAAAGAAAAGTGATTATGCACATAAATTAGTGATAAGACGAATACTATTTACACTTGAGAATTTGCTAAACAGAATATGGAGCCCACCAACTACTTTTTTGAGATGTAAGCTAGGGTACCTGCCACTGAAAGAATGTTCTAGGTTCTTTAAGTAGAAGCAGCCAAGAATTATACAAGACAATTTTATCTACCTTGTTATTCATCTTGGGACCCATACTGTTTAATACCTTCATCAATGACATAAGACATCAAAAGAAACATGACCAGCAGGTAAAAGGAGGTGATTCTGTCCCTTTCCTCTTTGCTGGTGAGACCCCTCCTGGAATTCTGCATCCAGCTCTGGGGCCCCAGAACAGGAAATATGTGAACCTGTTGGAGCAGGTCCAGTGAAGGGCCACAAAAATGATCAGAAAACTGAAGCACCTCTCCTGTGAGGACAAGCTGAGAGAGCTGAGGTTGCTCATCCTGAAGAAAAGACTCTGGAAACATCTTCTGTGGCCTTCTGGTACTTAGCAGGGCACTTATAAGAAAGACAGGGCCAGGTTTTTTTTATAGAGCTTGTTGTGATAGGATAATGGTTTTAAATTTAGAAGAGGGTAGATTTAGACTAGATATAAGGAAGAACATTTTTATGAAGAGGGTGCTGAAACACTGGACCAGGTTGTCCAGTAAGATAGTGGATGCCCTATTCCTGGAAACATTCAAGGTCAGGTTGGACAAGGCTGTGAGCAATCTGACCTAGCTGAAGATGTCCCTGCTCACTGTGACCCTTCCAATCCAATCCATTCTATGACTCTGTGGCTATGAATCCATTTCATTGCTGTCATAGGTGAGATGACAGCTGCTTCAGGTACCAAAATCAACTGACCTGACAGGCCTTCTGCTACCTCAAGGCTATCTCAGCTTCTACTTACATAAATAGGCTGCTTACAGAAGCTCCTTTCAATAACTCAGTAATGAACTTTCAAGTTCAGAACTAATTCTACACCTTTTCTACAAAGCACTTTAACACACTTTGATACTCTACTAACGTCAGAAGGCACTGAGCACATGCTTTTGTGTCTTCTGAACTGTGTATCATGTGATCAAAGCAGCCCTCCTGCTTTGATCACATGAAGTCCAGAGAATGTGGCTCAGGGTTGTTAGCAGTGTGAAACCTCCGAAGGCAGAGTATGGCACAGCAATGACAGCAAGTCCAGCTGGTGACACCTGTTTGCATCTCAGTGGTGAGATAAAGCCATGAGATAGCTCAGGAAGTCTCAGTGGTGAGATAACACCATGAGATCTGAGCCAACAGACTGTGTGTTGCTGGAGGGGTGGCTCAGCAGAGATAAATCTTTTCTAAGATGGTGAGTGTGGTAGGCTTCACTCTTTCTAGTACAGGCAGTAGAGAAGGATTTAAAATCATCAGCATTTCTGGTGCACTCATCCAATCATGCAACTTATCTAAACAAAATTTATGTGTTAAACTAGACTGTAAGTTAACAGAAATTTTACAAAAAATTGATTTCCTGCCCCTTCCGAGGTAGCAATTAAGAATTAGTGACTGGAGCCTATATGTTACATGCTTTATGATGTTTTTCTAGTATGTGTCTCTGAACTAATATTGCAGTGGTTTCTTATTACGAATTGATTTGCTCTGTTGCCAAGTACCTTGTGAAAGGTACATGAATCAGCTACAGCAGATCAAAAATATATTTTTAAATTTCCAGAGCAGATGTAGAAGTTTAACAGGATAATCTATTGTGTAATAGTCATGGGTTTTTAAAAGCAAATACCCTTATATTGTTTAACTATGTAGATGGCACTGGAAGTTTTGTTCAAGTTACAATAAAAGTTACAGATGGAAAAATGACCCTCCATGGATGTTTACACTACAAAAGTAATCATAATCTTTACAGAATGTAGAGCGAGTTATTAATCTGATTCATCTGATTAATCTGATACATCTGATTAATCTGATTCAAGTTAATAGATCTGGCTATTAACCATACTTCACTATCTGGATGAAAATCAGGCAAAAAAACTATGACCTCAGAGAATTAAGATGAAAACTATTGTTCATCTTCCACAAAAAAGAAGTCAAATTGTTCTGTACCATGAGATGTGCATTAGCCTAAGCATCACTCAGGTAACGAGTGCTATGTGCACACAAGGGACTTACTCATTCCCTGTCTCAGCTATTATTTCTGAGCAAGCTGTTGATTTAATACTACATGAAGAAGGTAAGACTAATATTCAGTAACTGTGATGTAAATTAATTGAATCTTTCTGAAAGTCTAATGACTGCAGAATCTCTCTTGTTTTATTCAAGCAATTGCCGATTACCTGGCTGTATAAAAAAATGGGGTTTTCAGTCCATTTGTGTGTGTCAGCTGGATAAGGTTGCAGGAACAAGCAGAACTGATCCATTCTAATAATTGTGTCAGGATACTTCCTTGGCAGTGTTTTTCTTAATGCGGATCTTGCACAATAATTTCATACACTGAATAAAACTATCAATAGCAGTAATATATGAAGGTTCCTTTATTTGTTTGCAACATCTTGTTTTCATTTGTATTTGTCAAGGTTCAGGTGCCTGCTGGCATGCAAATATGCAAAACTACAAAAGACATTGGTCACATCCACAGCAATAATCCACAGGCAGCAATATGGTTACACATGTAAAATATTCCATCTGTTTTGTACGAGTGAAAGAGTCATTGAGCACAGAAATGTGCACAGGCTTAGCACTTTCTCGAGATCACATCGCTCTGAGCTGTGTCATTATCTGCACTGCTCAGCCATGGCCTGTGAACTGTTACCCTCCTGCAGCAGGTCAGAATGCACAGCTGCAAATTTTGTTTAGAAATAAAGCCCAAAACATACACATTTCCATACAGTTATCTATTTTCGACTGTCTGCTGGTAAACATTTTGAAGAACTGATTCTCAAATTCTGTCAGTACCTCATCAAGATGTTTGCAATTAAAATAATGAAATCATTATGTTTGCAATTAAAATAACAAAATCATTATGTTCTTGCAGCTAGTGTTCTTTCATTTCTCTTTTTTGCAGTTGTTTAACTATTACTTCTTTCTCTTCTACCAAATGCAACACACCTTATCTAGCCTTGGAATTCGCACAGTTCAGGCATACAGCAGTTTGATGGGTCGGGTTCTTTGGGCAGATGTGTCACCTGTCAGGAATAGAGTGCCACAGCAGAGGGATCTTTGTTGTAGAGCAGGAAGAGACCATGTGAGCTGCAAAAGGCATCGGTGCTGATATGGACTATTCCTCTGGATAAAAAAGATATAAATCACACACAGAAGCAGAAACACATGTCAGTCTGAGACGACTCGTCTGGTCACTGAGATGTGCAAACATCAATGGGGAAAGTTTCTAAGATGTTCTGCTTGTGAAGCAGAAGGTCATATTTTGCTCTGGGGGCAAATTCAAAAGGAACAAAAAAGTTGGTCTTTTTTTGTTCTTTCAGTAAAAGAAATGGGTTAAAACAGGGAAAAAAAGATTACTTTTTCACTGGAGAAGTAACAGTGACAATTAAGTGAAGCTTAGAAAAGCAAAAAATTCTGGTGGACAACCAAGTTACTCTGGGTTTACAAAATATAACACTCTATGTGTCTCTGAAAGCAGCAGCACAGGCTGCTCTATTCAAACAAAATGGGTCAGGTGGTAGAGCAGAGGGATTCCTTCCTAAATAAACGCCACAGCTAGCCACCGAGCACTAGCTCTTTCTCTGACTGATTTTAGATTTAGGTACAAAGTGTAAAAATATTTTTTGAATGTCATCCAACAGATGTTTGCATCATTTAAGTAAAACAAACAGACAATTATTTTTTCAGTATCACACTCTTCTGACCCCTAACAACCTCTAAGACAGTATTAACCAAGCTGTAATCCATGAATTAGCCCAGCCCACAAGGCATCATAAAATTTGCCTTTTTTTTTTCAAATGAAAAGCAAAAAAACTAACACTACATACACATATTCCCATGTAACAGATATGTGGCCCTGTCTACTGACAGGTATAGTCAATGTTCAGCTCTCTCCCAGAATTTTAGGAATTCATTGGGGTTCACTCACCACTAAATATTCAAAAGCATTCTCTAAATTTCCACCAAAAACTAGAATTGATGGACAAAGGTATTTTCAAAGTTAATAATCTACCAAGAAAAGATATTGAAGCAACTAAAAGCTCACTTATCTTGCCTGAAAGAAAGGTGACATTTCAGAGACCTATACAGGAACATAAGGATCCTATTGGCTTGCACTTTTGGCTGTAACACAGCTTGGTACCAACATTGTGGGAAAGGAATTTTACAGTTTAGTTCCATACAGATCATTCTGTTCTGGTCACTTTCATAGCATCTGAGAAGCTGCAAACACATTACATTATACTCATATTTGTTCTCTTGCTCTCCCCAGAGCCACTTAGTCTTTGTTGCAAACCACAGAAGAAGAGATAGCATCTTACTCAAAATAAATACAAGCAAATACTCAAATCTTTTTGTAAACAAATAACAAAGTAAATAAACCAGTCATCTTGCTTATTTGCATTACATGCTTCTTGTATTTTTTCATTCACAAGTATAAATTTAAAATTATTTTAAGTAACATTAATAAAATAAATTCCCTTTGGTGACTTTATCTTAGGTTCTGAGAAAAATATAAAATTGTGAATCTGTTTATTTTAGATTTTTTAAATATAGATAAAAATTAGGGTATATATTTGGATAAGGATAAAAATCTTCTCAAACATATTTGCCAATTTCACAACAGTAGGTAAAGAAGTGTTTCATATCAAAGATTTATCTTCCATCTGACAGTCACAGTTTTGGTGGAGCTGATCTCTTTATTCTCTTTTTTTGGGTGAAATTTCATTTCTTAAACTAGCAGCCTTATTTTTGAGATGACTGTGTTATCATTACCCTGGTAATCTCACTTTGAGATTTCACATTATTTGTTTGAATACCAGTTCCAATCTGCCTTTTGATATTCTTCTTTTCCTCTGTTCAAACAGGCTTTCTGATTGCCCCAGCTGATCTCGGAGGGGGCTAATGCTGAAGAGAAAACAGTGTCATGCAGCAAACCTCATGCTCCTCTCTAGCAGCAGCAGCAGCTTCTACCAATGAGATAAGGAAGTGGTCATAACACCTCACTGTTAAAATCTCCTAGCCATTATCTGCATACTGTTTTAAATCTGTACTTTGTGTCAAAACATAGTAGTTTTTTAGAAAGGGAAGCTGTAAATCCTTTCATATCTCAGGGCCCTGTACACAAATATTGTTTGGAAACAGAAGATAATGTCTTTTTCTTCCCTGCTTGTAGCTGCTGGTTGATGCCTTTATAATGCAAAATTATCTTCTCCAAGCATGACTTTTTTTTTTTTTTTTTAACAGCTGAGTATATGTTTCATTGCTGTGTCTTTGATTTCATGGATTCTTTGTGATTTGGCTTAATAGGAAGTACTGTAGTTTCACAATGAACTTTCAATAAACCTGTAGGAATGGTACTCAAAAATGTGTTTTCTATTTTGCTTCTTGTCTATTGTCAGAAACTTTGTTGATAACAACATATATTTAGGAGTTCCTTTGTAGTTTTTAAGGAAATTTTGTTTGATTTGTAGAAGTGCCGCATACTGGGAACATGATATGCTTACTGTTGACTCCTTAAACCATGGAAAAGAAAGAGGAAGAAAGTAATCTAGCACAGATTTAAGCCATATCAGCTTCCTTGTGCTGTGCTTTTGTCCCAGTTAGGATTCAGTCTCAGCAGGGGCTTATATACAAAGAAATGATGCAGTTTACACAAAAATCTTGCATACTAGTATTGCTGTGCAGAGGTGAACAGCTCTCTTCACCCTTTCCTCTCTCTTTGTAACTCCCTTTGCCATTAGAAACTCCTTCACAGACTTTCAGCAACATACAAAAAAAGTCGCTTACAATAAAAACAAGAATTAAATTAATCTGCTTTGCACATTTCTTGATCATTTTCCTTTGCCAAAGGACTAGCATGGTGAGAACTCATTTTAGGTTGCACTATGCACAGATGCTCGCCATGTACCTGTGAGCAGTGATTCCACATGGCAGGATGGACTGACATGGGCACAGCTGCTCACCACAACAGCAAGTCCTCACATTCTGTGCTGTAAGAGGTCATGGACATGCAGCAGCAATCAGTTTTACCAGTCATAAATGACACCTCAGTGTGTTATTTGGGGTGTCCTTGTTTAAGTCAACTTTCCTGAAAGAGTTGATACGCATCAGAACAAAGAGAAGAACCTATTGCAGAGCGCTTGGAAATGAACTTGGTTGTAATGTGGGCTGTTTATGATGTTAGAATTTGCTTGTCTCTTTTGCCTTATGCAAGATCTTAAAATAATTTTCTTCTCGTTTTGTGAAGATTCATTAAGATATGACTTCCTGTCTATAATATACGGCTCAAACTGGCAAGTGTTTCTTGCTATAGAAGTCCATTCCAGGTGCAGAGGATCTCACTTTTGTCAGTGTTTATGTGCAGCACTGGTCCACAAAGCTAACTAGCACAACATGTAACAAAATTCAGGCAAAGGCAGTCAATTGGGAGCCAAAAAACTGTTTTGCTTTTAGCATGTCTGCTGAGGCAATTCCGCAACACTCCTTACACAGATATTTGGTTTGTAGCATACCTCAACCCTAATCAGCAAAGGAATATGAAAGGGAAAAAGAAAAAAAAGAAAAAGCCAACAGAAACAAGAGAAATAAAAATAAACTAGTATATCCACATAAAAATGGAGGATGTCTATATCCCTTACATATAGAACCCAAGAAAGGAGAATTTCACCACTTCCTTTCAGTTATAGCCTTTCAATTTAGAACCCATTTTTGTGAATTTATCATTCTCAGTTGCTGTGAAAAATCCTTGATGCTCATCCAGAATAAGGACCAGAAGAAAATGAGAATGTCACAACTCAAGTAATTTGATGTGAAGTTCACTGGGCCAGTGCTTTTCTTCCCTGTCTACCTGAAGACTATTGGTAATGCTTATGAGCACTGTGCAAATATTAACAAATCAACTGAGGATTTCTGAGCTGGCTGGAAAATGAAGAACAATGCAAATAAGCAGCAGGGGAGGTGGAAAATGCATGCAAATCAACCTATACTTTCTGGTCTATAGGTCCCAAGCCTCATTACCTTTGAAACTTCTGCTTGCAGTTAAGCAGCACTATAGCTTCTTTCTCATATATGGAAACAGGGTCTGCCACGCACAATTTAATGAGCCTCAAGGAGATCAAAAGAAGCCAGTGAGAGAGACTTCGATTGTCATCTTAAAATAATTTACTTCTGTATTTGTTTATTTATGATTCTTTATCTAATAATTATTTTTCTTCCTGTTTTATAGATACATTTTTGATAGATGTCTAGGAAGGAATAGTACTGCTGCTCATTTGAGGGATGAGGAAAAGCACTAATGCGCCTTTTATGATCAAAGTATTAGAAGGTACTGCTTATAACATACAGCTTTTCATCTTCAATACACTCTGCAAACATGCGTGTATTAAACCTTAAAACACGAGGTATATGAGATAAAGTCATCTTCATTTTCTATGCGGGAAAAACTGTGCCAGAAAGAATTTTACTGCTGTGTGCAAGAGAAGACTACATCCAAGATCAAAATTAAGAACAATTTGTCCAAGTGGGGATGCGAAGCACAGGCAAACAAAATGATCAGAGCAATGAGAGGCTTACTCTTATTACTCCCTGTCAGAGTAAAGTGTAATTATAAACTGTGGGATTCTAGAGGGAGATTTTCTTCCTAAGAGGATGAGAGATTGAACTAAATATATATTGGAATATATATATGTTCTAAAAATTACTTTAAGCAAAAGAAAAACTCAGAAAATATTCCTATCATGTGTCAAAGAACAAAACATGAGCAGGTAATCTCAGCACAATTTCCTTGCTTGCATTATAGAGCAGATATTACCAATAGACACAAATGCTGCTTTTTCTTCTGGGGAGCTTTTGTTCTTTCAGTAGAAGGAAGGGCTATTCACTTTTCACTTTGTTATTTCCTTTTCCAGCACACACTTCCATCCTGCTTTTGGCACCAAATATTTGCTTGAAGAAATGCAAATATCTTCAGAGCTTTTCCCAGGAGATCCTCAGCACTGACAGTTTAAGGAAGCTCTTCCTTGCTGAGCTCCTCCCAGGGCCGTGTGTCAGACCCCAGCATTAGTAGCTCCAGCAGAGATCCCTGTTGCTGAGACACTTTGCAGATGCTAAAGGCCGAGGTAGTTACACACTGTGTGCTGATTAATCCTGCTTTCTGGTTGTTCACTATTACATCCTGACTTTCTGAAAAGAGACCAGACAATCACTGAAGTAGGCAAGCGAGCAGAGTTGGCTTTTAGGAGGTTGTTAGAAGACCTCTGATACACCTCTCAAAACCTGCTTTCTCTCTGTGCCCTCCCACACTGCTAAAGAAAATCACAACTCAGTCTGACAGAGAAAGTACACATACAAAAATGTTGGTCCCTCTCATGCTTGCTCTAAAATTTACAGGATGGTTGGACAGAGGTGTGTTTGCAGCTTCATTGCCAGCCTCAGTTTTAGCATTTCTGTGTGTGTTGTATGTGCACATACAAACATATTCTAAAAACAAATACAGTTGGATCAGCTTTTACTTCGACTCCATGAGATGTTGATGAGGATTCCACTGAGAGCAACCTCTCTGAGCACAGACAGCAGGAAAACCAGCTAAAACACCATCATTACTTTAATCCTGAGACTAAAATAGCTCCTCTCAAACGTAAACATGTAGAATTTAATAGCTTACTCAGACCAAAATTATTTCACCCATGCTGTACATAAAATAAATTATATCCATTAAAATTGGAAATCTAAGGGTTTGTATGTGCCACTTGGAAGCCAGAAATACTTCCCAAAACAAATGCAAATTTTGCTAAAAGCTAAAATGACCTCACACTTCGGTCAATGCAAAAAGCCATAGTAATAAAGAGGTGTATATATTATATATGCACAGTGTTTTCCTTCTGATGAATGTCTTGGAACCAGTACTCACAAATCCTGGCATTTAGTGACACCTAGTGGCATGTTCTTGAGTGGGAGAAACCCCTTCAGGCTTGGTTTGTTAAATGTTACATGCCTAAGTTAGAAGAATAGTTTCTCTGAATGCCCAGTGGTAGATTTCCTCCCTACCTTCCTTTTGCTTTCTGAATCTCTCGGGAAGCTGAGAGAGTCCACAAGGACTTCCAAGTGAGAGCGACACCTTTTATAAATGAAAGAACGGTTTCCTAATATATGAGAATGGGAGAAAAACATGTTCCATGCATTGATTAAACCCCACTAGATGTCTGGAAGAGGGCTTCAAGATCCTCGGAAATCACTGTGCAGTGAAACTTCAAAGTCTGCTCTGGGACTCAAATCTGGACTTTGAGTATAAAACCCTGGTCAACTCAGGAGCATACTTTGAGCATAAAACTCTGTCTACAGGAAATGGCAACAGGTTGCTTTCCAAGATCGCAGTGCTGTTTTGTGCTAAGCTTATCCAGTATCATGAGAACTTGATGTACAAAGAACGGTTTTTAATGCTTTGCTGTTACTTTTCACTTGCACTAATCTTCTCTATGACCTTTGCCTCACATAATGTCCTGTTCCTGGCATCCAGTGAATGTTTAATTCATAGTAAAAATAAATCTTCCGTGCCTGAATGAAGGTCCTTTTCCAGCAGGTGTCACTATGAGGTAATAAACACAAAATCCAAGCACGTCTCTGAGATGTGGGGAGCTGGGTGGTGCGCAGCTGGTCCCTGGCTGCGTGGAGAGTCCATGGCTCAGTGTCCTCAGGCAAGGAACCTTGGCTGGCTCCTTGCCCCAACACACTGAACAGCCTGACAAAAAATTGTGTTTGAAGCAGTAGGCCTTTCCCAGAGCCTAGTGGGGGAAGGCTTATTGGGTTTGCCACATCTGGGCCCTGCCCTCCACCTCCAGCAGCTCCATGAGCATTCTAGGTGGAGGAGGGCACTCAAAAGACATCACTGCTTTTGGGTGTGAAATACCTGGAGTTGTACACAGGATGAATTCTCGCAGGCTTCATTGCAAAGCCTACTTTTTCACTCTTGGGCTTTTGCAGTGTAATGAAACCATTAATTTGACAGCTGTGGGACTGATTTTCCAAAGCAGTAAGTCAGTCAAGGCTGTGACTGTATAGCTGTCTTCCTATGGACTCTGTGCCTGGCATCAGGACGCCAGATTTGAATATGTCAGCATAAATTCATGTTTTGTTGCAGCCAAATTGTAAAATTCCATTGGTTGCAAAACTCCAGCTCAGGCTTGATAGCTTTATTAGTCTCCATAGTGGTTTTATGTTTCTGTTGTTGAAGCAATGCAGTATCTATGTGTCTGGGAAATTCAGTCACAGCAGCCTTTATGAGCAATTCAATTATTACATTAATTTTATACAATAAAACCACAAGTAGACTTACACAGATGGATGAGGAATTTTTGACAGGACTTTTTCTCTGAAAAATGTTAAGACATAAGAACATTTTGTGAAAGTGTACCAGCTTTGCCTAACCTTGAAAGGGGAGGGAAGGAGGGCAGAAGCACGAAAACTAACAGTATCCAAAAGCTGAAGAGGAGGGCACCCTGCTGATTCTGTATGACCTGCCCTCTACTTCAGCTCTTGGTTGTCACTTTTCAGAATGCCAGGACTTTCAAGCTTGTCTGAGCAGAAGTGTTCTTTCATTTTAAGTTTTTCATAAGGATTCTTTTTTGTTTTGTTTTGTTTTGTTTTGTTTTTTGGTTTTTTGTAAAGCTTATTAAAAACCAGAGAGCTGTGAATATAAAAAATATCCCATTCATGTCTACTTAGAGAATAAATACGGTTTTATCTAAGGAAATAAGTGTTAGAAAAGTGTAGGAGTTTGGCTTTTTCTATTTCAAAAAATTATTTTCTAATAGATATTATGGAAAGAGAAGCTAAATTTTTCCATCCAAAATGTACCTGTCAAGAAGCTCTTCAACCTGCAGTATGTGGACACAGGGTTACACAAACTAGACTGCTGCAGATAAAAAATTTCAGATTAGCACAAAGTGTTTAAAGTGTTTAAACTATAATATGACTATTCAAAGCACTGTTGTTTCCTATAATAGACACTTTGAATTAAAACATGCTTCATGGAAATGTAGTCAAGTGCCTTTATTTACCAGTAGCAGTTAAAATCCCACAGCTTCATTGTACAGTGGTCTCTGAAAAGGCATTCTCAAACAAAAAAAATTCTGGCCCTTGTGAGTAACTCAGAAGAGTCTCACTATATTTTTTCCTTCTGAAATGGGTTAATAACAATCAGGAAAATGTTCTTGGTTTGATTTGGACAATTGAAGTTACAGCAAATATCAACTCTTCCACCTTATACCTCTACTTTCACAAAGACAGTGATGAGTCCATCAAACTCGCTAGGGCCTCTAAAGAGGTATTTCAACAAGAGCATCAGAATCTCCTTCAGCTTTGAGATGTGCTCTTTAAAGCACAGCAGGTGACGTGAGAGAAAATGTTTCTGAGTCTGACTTTTGTCTTTTGATCTCTGATAAACTTCCTTGAGGTGTGCAGACTAACTAGTACAGGATGCACATTAATTGCTTCTGGCCTGTACTATAATTTTCACTTCTTTAATTATTTTCATTGAAAAAGCCCTCTCCTTTAAATAAGTTCTAAGAATGTAATGCAAGGAAATGTGACCTTGCTTGGATTTTTTTCCCTTTATTAACTGCTTCCTTTTTTGTGCTAAGCTTATCCAGTATCATGAGAACTTGATGTACAAAGATGTACAAAGCCTACTCTACACTACTCAGAAACTTATCAGAGTTTCATATCTGTGATGTGTGTGTTATTTTTTTCTTACTCTTCATGATTCAGAAACTCAGTTAAGCAAAAAGGCATGGCTGGATTTGTGTCACCATGAGGCACAGCCAAGTTTAAGCAGCCTTCACAGAACTCATAGACAGGCGGTGTATGGAAAAAAGTAGTGAAGGGGAAGATAGAGAGACAAAATCTGCTTCGCACCCAAGGGGGCATCAGTAGAGAAGGGCTGATAACCATATGATTATTCAGCCTTTGGCAGCAACAGCCCCTGCTCCATGGCTAACAGGTGTGCAGTGCTTGGAGCATGGCTTTCTAGACCAAGATGACAATGCTCCCAGTCACTGTGTCTTACTCAGGCCTTAAACTGAAACAGAATAGGTTTAAATTGAACACTAGGGAGAAAGTCTTTACTGTGAGGGTGGTGAGACACTGGAATAGGTTGCCCAGAGAAGTTGTGGGTGCCCCATCCCTGCAAGAGTTCAAGGCCAGGTTGAATGGGTCTTTGAGAAACCTGGTCTAGTGGGAAATGTCCCTGCCCATGGTAGGGGGATTGGAGCTAGATGGTCTTTAAGGTCCATTCCAATCCAAACCATTCTATGGTTCTACGACCTTATGATTCTGATTCTATGACCATAGGCATTGCTTAAGTCATTTTTAGTGTTAATACTGATGATTTCCTAGTCAGTGAAAAATTCTAGATACTTTAATAACCACAGACTGGAAGGGACTGAGGAAAATAGCGGCAGAGGGCCATCAAGAGCTGTTAGGAAACACTGGGCATAAGCTGGATTTTGCATTTCACTGCCTATCCATCCTTACTAAGAGATAGCATTAAAGACCATTACACTCAGTAAAAATTACTGAATTGAGAATGCCTCGTGTGCTATGCATTTGTGGTATATACTCGTAATGTAGTATAATGAAATTAAGGACATACATACTTTCTTTTTTGAGCTGTGTGATGGAATGATTGCATGAAAGGATACTTCAAATTCTTTTTATCATCCAGAGTCTGTTGTTTTTGAAGAGAATATTGCTGACCTCTGAACAGTCACTAAACATGGAAACAAAGTGTCATTGCCACAATGACTCCAAAGACAAGAGATGAAACATAAAGGTGTCTTGCAAAATTGCGTTCCTCGGTAATGAATACTAGAAAGGAAGAACAAAAAGTCATTTGTAGGTATTCCTTTGTAATTTTGCCTCCAAGATGTTCCAAAAGATAAAGCAAACTAAACACTCAAATACTTTTTCACAAATAGGTCTCAGAGATGCACAGTTATGAAAAAAGCTTTCCCTAAGGAGCAGTTCCATTCAAAACCAATCAGTTTGAAGTTGGAGTCTGACCACTTTACAAGCATGCTGATTGCAAATGCCATCAACAGTCTTGGAACTGGCAACTCAGAGGCTTCTTTCCTTCATTTAAGAGCCTGAGGCAGAAAGGATAAATGAAATAACGTTGTTCTCTGTTTATTGCAGTGTTGTTCCTTCATGTATGAGAGAGCTCTTTCACTTTGTTTCAATTCTAGAAAACTGAATTTGCAACTAAAAATAGAATTAGTTCTCCTATTTCTTTTACTACTGCAGTGATGCTCCTAGCAAGTTGGGCCAAATAAAGCAGGACACAGCTTTTCTCTTCTGCATAGCTTCTGCAAAACAAGGTTGTGTCAAAACAAGCCATCTCTAGCTTTCCTCAGTTCAGAGTCTGTGTCTCCTTCCCATGGCAGAGCAAGCTCCAGTGGGTAGGGGGTACATGACACCACAAGGGTGTTTACACGACACAGCTTACAGCCTGCCAGCGACTGCTTTTCCCAGATGTTGGGAACACTGCTTTGCTGAAAGATGCGGTGGTATATCGAGAGACCAGATTGCATTCACATTCATCATATAACCCCAAAGCCAAAGCAAGCCTCTCAAACAAATGTATCTGAAGTATGAATGGCCCTTGCCCCAAATCACTGCAGTGTATGACCCCCGAATGGCAACATTTGCTTTGCATGTGTATACAGCCATACGTGACAGAGAATCAGATCCTTTCTTTAGTATTTACACTGTTTTACCGGGAAAAAATATCTCTTCTCTGGCTTACATTTCATGTTTTATATCAGTCTACCTCTAAGCATTCAGAATGAACAGAAAGATCAAGTAAGAGACCTAGAGGCAGCCCAGCTCACTGCTCTCTCTTGCTTTGCCTATAGCCCAGGTCTGGGAGTTCAAAGCTACGATTAAGCATTTTCTCTTGGGTGCAGTTCTACAGCATCTTGCAGAAATCCTTTCTGTAACCTGGAAAGCCTGTCCTTTAGATATTCCTCAGATCCTTCTCAACGGAGTCCTGAAGTCTACATATTGATCAGCTATGATTTCATTGCCAAGGGCCGGTGCCTGAGGAGGAAACTGAGCTCTAAACCATTTAACTCTATTCATTATGGCAATAAGAAAAAGGCCACAAAGATTGGACACAAACTTCCCAAATTTCAGGGTTGCTTATACCCTCATCAGCTGAGTTTTACCTTTCGGCATGTCATTTCGTTTTTAGTGTGATTCCTATTTTCCTGTCATGTTCCCTCCACATCCTTTCCCTGTCTTTATGAAAGAAGAGAACTTGCATCATGATAATATGCAGACTTTCATTCTCTTGCAGCCATTTTCACCATGTCCCCTATCATATGGCTTTAAGACTTATGCCAAGAACTCATTAAGATACCTGCCATCATTTGACAGATATAAGTCCATTTTTTCCCTCAGAAAACAGAAGAAAATACTTTCATTCAAGGCTCTCAACCAAAGAGAGCGAAGAAAGTTTTGTTTTCTTTAAACCAGAGAGGGAAATTTGCAGAGGTCATTTTGGCATTGCTGCATCATAAGTAATTATCAGCAGCTTCGCTTGAAATGTTTCCCTTTTTTGTCAAAGACATCCTTTAGGATCTTTATGTTTCTTAACTGTTTAATCACAATGCATTTTGTTTATATTGGTTAAATAGCAGGGCCTGCACCACATTTTTAGGGCTCCTTCTGCCACTGCACCACAGAGATGCATCATGCAGCAGCATGGCGTCAGACTGAAGATGCTCACGCTGCAGAATTCCCCATGCCAGCCCTCTGTTCTCTCCAAGTCATTGTGGCACATTTGCAAATTTGGACCTCTCAGCACCATTCCACTCCTCGCTATCCAATTCAGCCTCTGTGACAGGAAATCAAAACTTTTAAAACCGAACACACCTGCCTGTTTGGACCCAGGCTGTCACACTCCATGGCTAGCCACTGAAACACACTTCAACAAGTCAGAAATGCAAGTATGACCCTTTGTGGTCAGCAAGAAAGCTTCACCCTGACTGCACCCTTGGCCCAAGAGAGAGAAAATAAGGACAACAGCAGCAACAGCCTAAGCAGGTGTTTCTCTTTTCACTACCAGCAAAATCTCAGAGAATCAAGCTGTACTGAGAAAGACTAGTGAGATAACAGGGAAAATTGTTCATTTTTCTTGTAATACTAGACTGAAAAAGAATAACTTGTTAAAATCTAGCAAAACGCAGGCTGATAATCACTATGGGAGACGAAAGAAAATATTTTAGAGTAAAGAAGGGACTCTCAACACAGATTGCTAAATTCAGGAGCAGTCTTCTGTATGAGATATGAAGATTAAAAAAAAAAAAAAAACCATTACCCCTAAGATGAAACAACTTTAGTTCACAGAAATTGCGAGAAGTTTTACTCTTGCTAGCAGAGCAGAAACTTCAGGCAGCCATGACACTCCTGGTATTTCTGTGTTCCTAGTAGGAAACCTAAACTGGAAGGTGAGAGTAAATGGGAATATTCATACTGTATTAAAAAACAGCCAAGAAATCTACAAGTTGACAGAGTTTATAGACAGACAGGCCATAACCAAAAGGAACCATAATCACAGCTGTGCAAGTTATTCATTGGCAGACAAATAAAAATCAGAAGCTGTAAAAATATTTAGCTCATATCTGAATTCTTATGCAGACAAACCATAAATTTGGATTTCTCAGCTGTCAAAAGTATACCTCAACTGCCAGCATACTTACATGTTTTGGATAGGAAGAGCTCTTTGGAGACCCTCGCTGTAATGTGATGCTTTAGTTTAACAGTTAAAAAGCTTAGTTGGGAAGTAGCTCCTAGATACAAATCCTAATTCAAGAGATTTTTGCATACCTGTTGTTATTGCTATAGAGCAAGAATAATCTTGAAGGGGGGGGTTAAAACAGTCCATACCAGGATGTCTTAAATAACAGTGGTTAGTCTGATATACAAGGCCCTCCTGTAGTCAAACTAAGTTTAAGGGATCCCACCTTCTGAGCAACCGTTGGGAATCACTGAGCTCTGGAAGATAGGGCTGATGGGAATTATGATACTGTTATTTCAGTTTGCCAAATCTAGCGCCTCTCTGACTTTATATTCTACACACAAATGGCAAAAAGCTATTTATGATTTATTTCAAGATGACTGAAACAATTTTTGATAGATAATTAAATGACCCCTCAAAAAAAATTTCCCCAGGTTAATCTATTGCATAACAGCTGAAGGAAAAATAAAATGGCCAAGAGGAGTGGGCATACATGCAGGCTCATAATTCAGTTAACCATAATTACTAATTTTAAATCACTTTGTTCCAAGCCAGGAAATATGCTTGAAAACATTTGAATTAAGAGAAGCTAATGACTTGGCATCCTAGTTATGATGGATAAAATTTTGAGACAACAATTATCAAGGAGGAAATCTGAAACTAACAGTGCAAATACATTCATTGTTATTAAACTGGAAATGGTAGGATAAAATACTGTGAACACAGAATACCATCCTGAAAAATTTCACCTTTTGCTAGGTGAGCTTCTTCATACTGCTTTCCTGGACTTTCTCCAAACATGTTTCCTACAACAGCTGGGTTTCACTGGCAAGCATTTCTTTGTCCAGGAGCAAACCCAGGGGGAAAAAGAAAGTTAACTAAGATATTTCTATCTCCTTGCCTCAGAGATTTAAAAAGCAGGCATTTAAAAAGTAAAAAAACCCAAAACAATAAAAAAACAACCGAAAAAAAAAACCCACCCCCCAAAAAGAAACCCAAACAACACATGAAAACAAACAATCCAGCTTTCCTGTAGACTTCAAAAAGATAAAGGTTACTCCCAAAACTCTGTATAAGAAGAGCACAGAAAAGTTTTTGTCAAATTCTCTTTGGTTCCACATCACATATCCCAAAATAACTTCCTGTAGCAGATGCAAGCCCATAAGGGAAGCCAAACACATTGGTAGGGAAGAAGGTCTATATTCTTTGTCATGCACTGTATTAAAAGTAATAATAAACATTTAATAAAGTCTTAAATGTGATGGAGAAAGTTAAGGATGATCCTCAATTCTCCTCTTGGCTGCACAGGAAGAGAGAATGAAGATAAATGGAAGCAGATTCTTACACTGTATTTTCAGAGCAGTCAGAGAAGACTAAAACTAGTAAGTAAGATGTACTCTGAGGAGATCTACCAGAAGATCTTGTTTCCATGTCAAATCAAAATACTTAAGACTCTGGTTCTGCACACAGCACGGCCACCATATGTAAGTTGAACTCTGTTTTCAAACCACTGGTCTGAGCTACCACAGAAAGAATTTCCTCTCATCATCCCACAAACGAGGCTGTAGCACTAACTGTGCTAACCGTGGTATTGCAGTAAAGAGAAGTTGCCGGTCTGATCATGCCACCTCGACCCTCATAAATATTCTAGCTGACACACTAGGCAAAACTCTGCATCACATCGCTGTCAGTGATGTGGCACTGGTGAGACCCCAGAAATACTCTACTATAAGCAGAAATTATTCTATATTAGTCTTAATTTTTTTTTTTGTTTCTTCAAATGCATCTTCACCCAAATATATAAAACTCTGGGAGTATTTTGCATTCTGTGTTGGCTGTCTAGTCTATTGCAGGCACATTTATGCTTCATCTTAAATTGGAAGCTT
The DNA here is from genome assembly GCA_013397935.1 of Dasyornis broadbenti. NCBI lineage: Eukaryota > Metazoa > Chordata > Aves > Passeriformes > Dasyornithidae > Dasyornis > Dasyornis broadbenti. The sequence continues at coordinate 753,587 of VZRN01005377.1, forward strand.
TTAAACGTTGTGGGCAGGTTTCTTATTGAAACTTTTTGACAGCCTCTGCGTAGCCAATTTTTTAGGGTAAAATACATGATTTTCATTAAGATAATATAGAATTGTTTGAAAGATACGCTGTTTCATAATGTAACTTGAATTCAGAAAGGATGAAAGAATTTGTGGTGGAGGCTCTCCCTAACACAACAAATTTCCCCCAGAGGGTGTAGTGAGGGCTTAGTGAGAAAGATCATGTGAGATTTGCTCATTGAATTTAGACATTCACGTGTTTGTCTGGAAAAAAAAAAAAAAGGCTGCTCTGTAAAAATCTGTCAGGTCTTTTACACATCTGGAGGTCTGCCTATTGGGAGCAGAGTTACATGAGAAATAACTTGTGAGAAACAGTGTGACTCTACTTTAAATCCATGAAGAAAAGACACAAGACTTCAGCATGTACTACTAAGTGGCAAAAACTGAATTTGAAATTGCTACAATATTGAATTTGCTACAATACGCCTGAAACAGATCACCTGTAGTCAATCGGAACTCTTTATGAGAGAAAGAAGCAAGCTGGCAAAAACACATACCGATTCAACCAGGAGACAATGAAGACCTCACCAGTTTGCACTTCATACAAGGTAAGACTTCAAATAGAAATGCAATATTCCTTTCCTGATGCAGTATCTCTGCAGTCTACATTCTGCTTCAACTGCCCACCAGGACCTGAATGCACTTTAACAAGGTTGCTGGTTACGTATAACCCAAACTGTCTTGGGACATGTTTAGAATTGTGAATTGACAAGATTTCAGACCCTTTCTGGTTCATTAACATTCACAGGTACATGACTGACCTGCAAAAAACACACTCAGAAGCTCATGGCTTGACCAGTCCGCCCATGATGTGCTACAAGATCTGCAGCTCCACAGGAGCAGAGCAGTACAAGGGGGCCAGTGGCATTTTTCTGGCTGAGCCCAGCTGTGTTCAGAGACTGTTTTCCCTTCTAAGAGCAAGAGTTAACAGATAAGGCTGGGGAAGGGAACAGAGAAGGATGCTGTGGGGTTTATGTTAATTTGCATCATCTAATTCAGTCTAAATGGAAAAGTTCATTTATTTCAAGACAGCATTATGGGGAGACCAGGAGCCTGTCATGTCTTTTATTGCAGAGCTTGTATAAGGAAATGACAAGGAAAAGCATTCATGGAAAACCTCATCTAGAATGATGCATAAACGTAGGTCTGGAAAAACATTTAGGTCACAAATTAAGTAAAGCTGGAAGTATCCTACAGTCATTTTGCATTTTAAAGCATATCACAGGAGATAACATAATTTATCCTCATCTGAATTAAGAGGAAAACTTCAGGCATTTACAATTCTGACAGAAGTTCATAGTGGTGAAAAAGCTGAAATATTAATATAATTAATTAAAAGCTGAAATATTTAGAAAAGTGGTCCCATGCAAAATCTACCTCAAATATAATAATTTATCTTTTGTTATACATTAAAAGGTTACTGTAGCAAACTTGATAGATGAGCTAAAGCTAAAATTTTGGCCTCACTCAAATGTGAGATTCCAGTTTTCAAGATTATATCTCCTCTGCTATTTGGACTGTTACTATATTCTCTGTACTTGTCAGAATTAACTTTTTTCTTTAAACGGCATTGGCATTTTTACTGAGACCTAGAGCTCCAGCAGAGATGATATGGACTTGCTTTATTAAGTTTATTTCTCTCCGGTATGCTCTGTTCTAATTCTGTGCACACTAAATCCAGTTTCCTGCTCTTGCATTGAGATAGGTTCATGGCTTTCATTTGGGATAGGTTGTTTTAAATATGATTATGCTGAGCACGTCAAACCAACACTTACAGCTCTTTAAGTTTTCTCCATCTGTTGACTTCTGCACCATTCTGAGTCTCTAGTTCTTCAACCCCACTGTCAAAATCTGTCAGATATAACTTGCATTTTTACTTTATCAGTTTTTCCTTATGATCATCAGTTGACCCTATCCTCTTGGCTGTTCCTTATTGGAAGTATTGTCAAGGCCAATATTTGGATTTCTCAGATAATAGGGGTTGTGAACCTGCATGCACACATTTTATCTGCTACCCCTCAGTATTTTGGAGCTTACTCCCAAGGCCTATGAATTTGTCACTAGGAAACCCCCTGTAACACTGAGCAGAATTCCTTGATCTCTTGCCTTTCATGACTGTGCCCTTCATAAAATCTGATAAGACATGGTTGTTGTATTAGTCACCCACTCCTACGGTAGACCATGCTGAGAAGCATGCCTGTAACCTTCTCTCTTTAGGAAAGTGATTAATTTTAAACAGGTATTTTTTTTCCTATTCAGTACTCAACCTGAAATATACCATGGTTGCCAAGATAAGTTAATAATTTGCCTATCTCCAGGTAGGTCTGAATCCGATCTCTGATAGCAGTTGTCTAAGCCCAGAAGGGAAATTTCCCACAGTAGTGAAATTTTCTGAAAATTTCCCTTTACTGCTGTAACAGTAACAGCTATTGTGGCTCTGTTGGCTTCTTTGTTCAGAATGTACTCTGACTTAATGATGTGGAGCAAACTCCTGATTTACAGCTATGGTGATTTTTGTCTGCATTAGGGTCCCAATGTAGGTACCAATAATGAAGATACAGCATCTTTGCAGGGTAAAATTATACTGGAAGAAGAAAGAAGTCTGAAAGTGAAGACAAGTCAGGGTCTACTGCTGCTATTATTTCTACAGTATACAAGAATTCATATTAGACTCAGTCAAACGCCTTGACTTCCTTTTTACTGATATAAGTATCTCTAAAATTCACATTGACATTTACGGTTTTCAAAGGAGTTTTAAGTATCTATACAAGCTTAATTCAGTTTGCACTGCTGATCTTGCAGACACTGTCAAGAATCTTAGAGTGAGTGCTTACAAAAACCAGGGTGGACAGTTCCTATTTTCCAGAAGGATTGTTAGGAATTTGTAAGTATAATTAATAACACAGAACTCAAAAGTCCCTCCCACTGTCATTAATAAACTTATTACTTGTGTTCAACCAGTAGCAGTATAGGTGTTAGAACGAATAGGAAGCTTGAAGAGGAAGTGTGAAAAATAGACTGAAGACAGCGTAATTTTGATGGTAATGATTATGCTTCTTTACAGAGGAGATGAGGAACACTCTGCTGGCAGCTATCTTTTTGCTTGTAAAAGGTAAGTTTTCACATGCTGCACAACTTACTGCCGCTTATAAACAGTAAAACTTCTTAATGCTACTCAATGATGAGGCGGTACGAACAAAATTATGACTGAATTAAATTCTCTGAGTAGGAGAAACGACCACCATAAACATTTTTCCTATTTCTTTCACGGTTGTCTTGATCAACAGAACGATTCTTTTCTTTTTTTTTTTTTTTTTTTTTTTTTTTTTTTTTTTTTTTTTTTTTTTTTTTCGTGCTCCGCAGGTTGCTGCCGCTTCTCAGACTCGGACTCTCCGTTCTGCCGGCAGCTGCCAGGTGGGTGGAAGCGCTCGGGTCGCGGCTCCGCGGTCCCCGCACGGCTGCTGCGCGCTCCCGCCCGCCCCTGGCGCCCGCGGGCATTGCCCCTAAAGGAATGCCCGCCTTTCCCAAAGGGAAAATCCGGCCGGAGCAGCACGGACAGGTGTGTCTGCGTGACGCCAGGGAGGCCAGGGTAACACACGCTGTGAGTGAAAGCCCACTCAGCGAGCCGCAAATAGGCGCCGCTTCAAAAGACCTCGGAACCTGTAATTTTTATGTGTGGCGGATACGTCTGCTTTCCGTTTGACTGCGACATTACTGTTGAAGGCGAGAAGGAACAGTACGATACATTTTAACAGAGAGTACTAGAAAGCAGTGGGTGGTCGTCTGATGTACTTTGTGCTGGATTTATTGTAGGCAGAAACATCCTGCTTGCTAACAAGCCGCAGCAGAGATGACAGGTGCTTGAGTACACAGTGACACTGGGCAAGACATCTGCAGGAGGACTGTGTTTTTCCAAAATTAGCCATGGATAATTTTTCAGTCTTTGCAACTAGCCTGCCAGACTAAGCTCCATTAAATCATTTGTGAGAGCACCAGATGTGCAGGAAGAAAAACAGAAAGTTCTAGAGTGAAAAACATTAAAGGTGGGGCTTTTGGGGTTTGGTTTGTTTGTTGGTTTGTTTTTTTTCTTCTTAGGGGACAAACTGAACTGTGTTTTGTTTAGAACAAAGAAACTTTTTTCTTTCTTTGCATAGTACTTGGAGAACAGTCATGATACAGCACTAGTATTTTGCTAGGTCTGGGAAGAATTAATAGCATACATGTTAAAGTGAAGCAGTGCAGTAAAACAAGGAAAGCACTAGAATAAAAATGAATGTGTATGTGGTCACTAACATCCACAAGCAGGAAAAGTGAAAATAAAAGTGTGTAAGATTCATTATGTTCAGCTGGAGAAAGTAATGTAGAACTTCAATACATTGGGCATCAGGTGATGCATTGGGGTGTTAGTTGAGCTAATACTCTATTTACACACATGAAATTTAGTATTTTTATCTTCTCTGCTCTAATACCATAATCTCATAGAGAAAGACAGGGGAGTTTTGTAAAACTTAGAGCATGAGGAACTATACAAACCCTGTTTATCTCTAAGCAGAGACAGGTCTGCAACACTGTAGGCATCATGTGGATCTGAGTTAATAGAACTGTTATTTCAAATAGTTTCAGGAGCAGTGTATCACCAATGTAAAGACATGAAGTATTACAGCAGTTCCAAAAAGGTGGTTTTTTCAGGTATTTCTTCAAAACAACAATAAAGAAACACTAAGTAAGTGTAAGGTTTAAATCAGAGTAAAACAAGAGAAGAATGTGAGAGCTGTTGCAGTTTTCCCTGCTGTTGACAGACACCATGTCCATGGGTGAGGAGGTCAAGATGTGGTTTGGTGGCCAGACTGAAAAAGCAAAATATTCTGTAATTTTTCACATTGCTATGGAAACAAGGAAGACATGAGCTTCACCTTCCTGAAAGGAAGCTGTACACACGTGAAATTATGCAGTGTAACTTTAATAGTAAAGCATTATTCATTTAGTATGAGAAAAGAAGCGTCATAAGGTGAGGGTATTAAAGTTAGAGATATACTCATTTAACACACATTTTGGTCCAAAAGAACTTTTAACTTAAATGTGCACCTGCCATCTCAATGATGAAAGGAATGCCAAGTGTACTTTGTAATGCAGGTTGTAGGAATAAATGAAGAAAGGAGAACTGATCACTTATGTCATAATCTGGGTTATGAGATACCGTGACTATGCTATAACGCCAACTCCAGACAGACGCATATTTACTTACACATAGTAAAACGTTTCTTATTCAAGATCGATAGGCCTATTGGCAACTCGATAAACCTAACAGGTATGAAGGATGTGAGACTCTACTCATTAGGAAAAATTTGCCTTAAGCATCCTGTACCTGTTGAGATCCTTATGTGCTTTTCTGAACAACAACAAGAAAAATCTGAGTTTTTTGGAAAGTCCTTTAGGTGGTACTTTTAGGCATCATGACTGATTCTTCTGAACTAATAGTTCAGACAGTAAGACACAAAGCAATCTTTATGTGATTAAATATGAGATATATATGTGATAAAATATGAGAACAGTCATATTTTATCATTATCCTTTCTGATAAGAGATTTTTGAAATACTGAAATAAACCTAACCACTAAAGATGAAAAACAAGTTCCTTTAATAATGTCATCAGTGTTTAATTTCACATCAACTGAAAAAAGGGTATATTCAGTCACAAAAAAAAAAGCCCCATATTTCTCTTTCAAATAATTAATGACAAGTAATTTTATACATAAACTTATGCTCCTCCTGGTTTATAATGTGATCTTTATAAAGCTGGCAGTACAAAAGTAATATTGTTTTTATCTAGCAATAGTGTGTTATTCTAAGCTCGAGATAGAGATGGCTGACAGTTTCGAGGCAATTCTGAGGTCTGGTCAGTCAGTTCTAGCCTGGTTTGTATTTGATTTGTTTCACATAGTCTCTTTGAGTCAGTTAATGGTTGCCTGTGACAGGTCTTTTCCAGTGTACATGTTTTCGTCTTCCAGATTGGGACAATGAATTGGTGTGCTACACAGAATTAAGTGAGAATCTAACTTGTACCTGGCTGCCAGTACCTAATGCTCCAAGTACAGTTAATTATACTGTATACTTAAAATGGTAAGTCTGAAAAGTAATCTCAGAAAACAAAAAGCTCTTATTGCTGTTGCATGTGATTCCCATCTGCTAGAGTTTTGCTCTACTGTATTTCATCACATTATAGGTTGTTACACAATGCTGGTCAATATCTTTCATCACTTCTCATCAATACTTATTGATTTGTAAGAGTTTGGTGAGAGAGTGGTGGTTTGATCTTGGCTAGACATCACAAAAGCTGTTCTGTCCTTCCTATCCTGAACCTGACAGGGCAGAGAAAATGTGACAAAGGCTCACGGGTCAAGATAATGACAGGAAAACTCAGCAATTACCATCATGGGCAAAAAAGACCTGACCTGGGAAAATTAATTTAATTTATTGACACTCAAATGAGAGTAGGGTGATGAGAAATATAGTTAAAACTTGAAACTCCTTCCNACCCCAGCATTGTGGGGGGATGGGAACTGGGTTTTGAGGTCAGCCTATCATATGTTTTGTCTATCACATGTTTTGTCTATCACTTGTCTCCCTTCTGTCTTTTCCCCTGGTCCAGCATGGGGATCCTCCCACCGGAGACAGTCCTCCATGTCTCCAACATGAGTTCTTCCCTTGGGGCTGCACATGAACTGCTCCAGTGTAAGACCCTTCCATGGGTGCCAGCCCTTCAAGAACAGGCTGCTCCAAAGCAGGTCCCTCACGGGTCGCAAGCCCTGTCACGTCACACACCTGCTCCAGCACAGGCTCTGTCACATATTCTCATTGCTCTCTGCCAGCTGGGGTTGTGCAGCAGCATTTTCCCTCTTTTAAACACTTTATCCCAGAGGCACTACCACCATGGCTGATGGGTTCAGCCTTGGCCAGCAGTGGGTCTGTCCTGGAGCCAGCTAGAGCTGGGTTTGTTGGACATGGGGAAAGCTTATTACAGCTTCTCACAGAAGCCACCTCTGTAACACCCTGCTCCCAAAATCTTGCCATGTAAACCCAATAAAAAGTTATTGTACATCTTACCATGCCTCCAAAACACTGTTTAAAGCATTTTTGCTGAAGATCAGCTTACTCAATTACTTTCATTTGCAGCTATTGTCTTGCATTGAATATTCAACACTGATGCATTCAAAGTAAAAAAAAAAAAAAAAACACCAAAAAAACCAAAAAACAAAAAACCCAAAACCACCCAAACCCAAATAGACACCAAGATTTTATTATATATATTATGTATTTTGGTATCGTATGTACCCAAGGAGATGTCAGATGTGGCATACTTTCTGTAATTCTGAATTATCAAGTACTGGTTTAACAGATGGAATGAATTTCTATGGTTAATCTTGAACTGATTACCTCAGAATACAGTATCTTCAACTGCAGCTGTATTACAAAATTAAATTTCCTCATTTTATATCTAGATATTTGGAATCTCCCATGAGATTAGGGGCATGTTCAGAAATAGAGACATAAGATCAGAAGACACAATCTTTGCCATGAGACCCTATTATGGGGTTCATAGGGTGCAACACTGTATGCCGTTGGTAAATTCTGATATTCATTGCTGATTATTTTGCCACATAACCACGCCTTGTCACTAAAAATGAGCTGTGGTTAGGAGCATCTCCTAAAGCTAAGAGAATAACACCACACTGGGAAATTCCCCAGGATGATCATCTTCACATTGCAGAGGAGCAAAGCAACCACCTCAAGGCTGAGGTCACTGTCCCCATCACCTTCATTTTCTCACTGGAGGTAGCAGCAGGTGCCAATTTGCAATGAGCACCAAATCACACTGCATTTGCTGTCTTGCCTCTTGGGACTTTAAGGAGTCTCAATTTTTAGAAGGGCAGAAACATCTGTGAAACATCTGTGTTTCTGTAGAGATGTTATCAGCTGAAATATTTGTGAGCTAGTTGCTCTTAAAGTCCTAAGTCAAAACCAGACTGTGCTCTTCCCAGGCTGCAGGGTTGATCTCATGAATAGACAAGGCAGAAGAAAGAATGAAAGAGGAGGTCAGTGGGGGAAGAGGGAGACAATTCCCTGGCAGAGATGTTGATTTTTCCAAGTCAGAGTCAGGACTTTAACCTCAGTCTCCTAGGCTTCCACCCAGCGGTCCTGAAGAAAAATTTCCTATCTCCTCCTCTATTGGGTTAAAAGTAAAAGGAAAAAAAAGAAAAGCCCACATGTGAAAGGGCTTTTAGCTTGCCTTGAAGAGGGCATCACCCCTTCCTGCATATAACACCAGTTTGACATTGTAATTGTTCCTTGTCCTTGCTCCTTATGATTTAGTTGTCAGGAAGAAAAATATTAAAGATAAATACTCCCACAGAAAAGTTCAAACCAAGAATTCAAAATCATCCTTTGAAATATTAATGGCTGATTCAAAACTAGTCTGAAGCAGAAGACAGGAAAACCTTCAAGTAGTTTTTTTCAGTTATTAAATATTGAATCATGATGTGTGTAATTTAATTCTTGAAATGCATAGCTAGGCAATTAGCATGCTAGCCCATCTCTTTAAGAGCATTGAACTTGCACAGTTTTAACCTTGGAAAAAAATCTGTCGTCTGTGTGGCTGAGACCAAATGAGAGAGACAGGAAAAGAGTAGGCAGCAAGGTAGTATGTAAAGCATTAAAACTCTTGGACTTCCTGTGCTGTGTGCATTAGGTATACGAGGAGAAATCAACAGGGCTGAGGACTCAGGACATTTAAACATCTCTGTCAAACTCTGGTGCTTTGCAGGAACAGAAGTCAGAAGACAGGCATATAACTCAAGAGAGGTTTTTTATAATTTTGTGATAATTTAGATTCCTGTAACTGGGAGATTTTGCTGTTCTAAAGGAATTTGGGTGACCCTGTGATAGGTGGCAAGGCTTTATTAAGTTCTTTCTAACCTAATTTTATACCTTCAAAGTGCTCTATATATTCCACAGCAAGTACAAGAGGTCATACTCAAGGTTCACCTTCAATATTTCCAGATGAAGAATTGTGTGTAGAAATATCTGGAAAGCTATCAATTGCTACAATGTTGCTTTTTTGGGCAGGGGAGAAAAGGATAACTATAATCCAATAAAGTGTTTTTCATACTACTTCTTTTCTTTGAAGGAACAAAATACGAAAACTTTTTAAACGAAACACATCATCAACTTCCATCACAATAGAACGAAAGAATCTCTACATTGAGCGACTTGCATCCATTTGGATAGCAGTGAATTATGCCCATGACACCTGTGCAAAAGGAAAGAACATCTCAGTTTTACCAAGCAAAGCAGGTACAGCATCTTCACAAGTTTATTAGTGCCGTGCCCAGCTAAAGCTGTAGTCCTTCAAGATTATTTCCAAAATTTCAGCTCCCAAAAATACTCTTATTTTTCCTGATTCAGGGAGTTAATATGCAGTTTTACTTCCTTGAATGAAGTTAATAGCAGAAGTCTATCAGCTTTTACAGGAGAAGGGTTTTACTTTAAATATTTTGCTGGAATATAAAATATTCATATCCAGAAAAATATATAGTAATATTTGCATACACTACTTAACCAGATTTCTGTGCTCTCTTTGATGGGTTTCTGAATTTCTTTATATTGGTTTACAAAGAGCAGATTGACTCAGCACTATGCACCTAAGGAATCCTTGATATAGGGCATTAGAAATTTGAGAAACCATTTCAAAATTGAAGTCTTTTCTAAGGCCACTTACCTATTACACAATGCTACAGGGAAGATATGAAAAAAAGCAGCTCTATTTACTATGCCCTTTAGATGTTTCTTTAAAGATTCCCTACCCTATCTGATCACTGAAATAATGTTATGAGCTTCCCAAAACTTCTCCTGCTCAGACCAATCATGGTCCAAGAAAAAACAATGCTTCTCACAGTTGGGGTTACTACCGATACAAACCAAATTATCGTTGTGTCCGTTACTGAAGACTTTTGATCAGCTTGTGTTTATAGGAGAGAAAGATGAAAATATATTTGCACTTAGTGAAATTTAAAGATATTCTGGAATTTTTTTCTACAACTCATGATTACAGGTACTCTTGACATTTTGATTTTGCCTTTCAGCCATACTCAGAATAGTAACTGCTTAGAAAAGGAGTCTTCCTGAAATCAGTAGAAAGATTCACAAAAGAAAGACAAGAGGAACAACTGTATTTTACTGACACCATAAAGACTCAGTAATTATTAATTTTCAGTGTTTTTTGAAGTCTAATAGTGTTCAGTATTCTGTGCCAAGTTTTTAATTTTTACAGACCACACCTGACAGACATAATTACCAAAGCTTTCCTGCTTCTCTTGCATTTTTAACAGCTGCATATCCCCCATTTTAGGAAAGTGCTCGTCACCACCTAACATAAATGCTTATCAGATCACAAATCAATTGATAATAAAGTGGGACCTGCCCACAACTCCTACACCATATGAGCTGAGATACAGAGAGGCACTCACAGAATCCGCTCTGTGGGCACTGGTAAGTACTTCCAGATGACAATCACATGAGAACATAAGGTGCCTCAATATCAGCTTAGCTACATGTAGCATATGCAGCACAAGCGTAGCCAGGAGGCACAGCAAGGAGTCAATTTGTAGGCAGATCTCACTCAGGTGTCTTAGTTTGGTTCTAACAAATCATGAAATTTTTGGGAAATAAGGAATAATGGTTTTAAACAGAGTAAAATCAGCATGTCAGCTGGTTTATTAATGTATCCGTGAGACACTACAACCACCAGTGATGTAAAAGCTGAATATCAGAAATGCCATGTAAACTCAGATCCAAATTAAGCCTTCAGTGATTTACCATATTACTCTTTTTGCTAGTAACATTACATTTTTGAACAGATTAGAGATAAAGTTGCTTTATTTTTTTAAAGTAACAATTCATACCTTACGCACTTTTGGTTTACACCAATATTCCAGATTTTTCTGTTTGAAAATAAATGAAATAATTTCTCTGCAATATGGTCATAGAATCATAAATTATTTGGGTTGGAAGGGATCTTGAAGATCATGGAGTTCCAAGCAGCCCTGCCATGTGCGGGACCACTCTCAACTAGACCAGGTTGTCCTATCCAACCTGGCCTTGAACACTTCCAGGGATGGGGCATGCACAACTTCCCTGGGCAACCTGTTCCAGGGTCTTACCACCCTCACGGTAAACAACTTCTTCCTAATATCTAATCTAAGCCTACTGTCTTTGAAAATACAGCCACTGCCCCTTGTCTTGTCACTAGATGCTCTTGTGAATAGTCTTGCCCCATCTTTCCTGTAAGTTCTCTTCTTACTGGAAAGCCACAATTAGTTCTCCCCAAAACCTTCTCTTTTCCAGACTAAACAATCCCAATTCTTTCAGCCTTTCCTCATAGGAGAGATACTCCATCCCACTGATCAGTTTGGTGGCTCTCCTTCAGACTCATTCCAGCAGCTCCATGTCCTGTCTGTGCTGAGGACCCTGTCTCTGAAAACTAGGAAATGAACTCTCCATTGAATTTGTTGGGTTAGAAAGCCAACATTGCAGTATTATCAGTACTGAATGCATGGATAATTCTCCTCAAAGCATGTGTGCCCAGTAACCTGAGAGACCAGGTTATATTCCTGAAACTAATATATTTTCATCGCGTTTCCTGAATGCATGCTTGTATGCTAATTATTTCCACTTGTTTGGATATGGTTCCAGATATTCTGTTGAATCTTTTCTCCTTGGGAGTATCTCAAATATGTCATCAAATCATAATGTACTTCTCTTATCGTTCTTTGCTTTGACACAAAATCCTTGTTCCCAAAACTAAGATATCGGTCAGTACACAGTAATCACTGATAGAAGTAAACAAGGAAGCATTAGCTGGAACAAGTTTATTAGTCACAGATGTAGGGAGTTACCACAAGGCCACATTAATCTCTGGTCTTTGTACTAATCACTGCATGTACAAAATTAAATACCTACCACAAATAAAAGGGTCATACTCTATTACACTAAAGTTAAAAGAATTTTCCAACATTTTCCTCCTCTGCTCAATAGATGTCTTCTTACAGGACTGTTCAGTAACAACCCCAGAGCTGGATGCAGCACTGCAGGTGGGGTGTCACCAGAGCAGAGCAGAGCAGAGCAGAGGGGCAGAATCCCCTCCCTGGCCCTGCTGCCCACGCTGCTTTGGATGCAGCCCAGGACATGTTTGGCTTTCTGGGGTGTGAGCGCTCATGGCTGGGTCGTGTCCAGCCTCTCACCCACCAGCATCCCCAGGTCCTTCCCAGCAGGGCTGCTCTGATCTGTTCATTCCCCAGCCTGTGTCAGTGCTGGGGTTTGCTCTGCCACAGGTGCAACACATTGCACTTGGTCTTGTTGAACGCCATGAGGTTCCCATGGTCCACTTCTGGGGCCTGTCCAGGCCCCTCTGGATGGCATTCCATCCTTCAGGAGTGCCAACAGCATCACTCAGCTTGGGGTCATCTGCAAATTTGCTGAGGGTGCACTTCACACTTCTACGTCATTAACGAAGATATTAAATAACACTGGTCACATCCAGTATGGACCCCTGATGGACACCACTTGTCACTGAAGTCCTTTGGAATTCTGAGCCACTGACCATTACCCTCTGGACGTGATCATGCAAGCACTTCCTAATACACCTAACAGTTTAACCATCAAATCCATCATTCTCCACCTGGGAGAGAAGGATGTTGTGGGATATAAGGTCAGTTCCAGATGCATTTTAGAACATGCAATATGGCATGGCAACATGGCAGTACAAAACTAAAGGGGATAAATAAGAGATGAAGAATTAGTCATAATTTCAATAACATCTGCATGTTGCAGCAATGACTGCTTATCCTGCCCCTTCCCATACAGCATATCATGCAAAGGCTTCGCTAGCAGGCAGGCACATATGCATGATTTGCATCACTGAGTCCCTGAAATTGTCTGTTTCTCAAGCTCTGTTACTTTTATATATGTTAATCAAGTTTTAAATACGTGTTTATCAAGTAGAACAAAACCCCAAGAAGAAAACTTTAAATAACAGCAATTCCCAATTCTTGGCAGCTCTGCTCACCTAGGAATCCCTTTGCTTCCTTTTTACTACAAAAATATCCCTTGTTCTTCCTTTTATCTCAGAAGACTGTTCCCCATTTCTCTCACAGTTGACTGCCAGTTTGTTTAGCCACTTCAGAAGGAGTACTTTGAGAGGCCTATGTAAAAAGGTTTCACCTCAGTACTAAGCACGTGCTGGTCTTGGGAGAGTCCCCTCATTCACTTGCATTGAAGTGAATCCTAGACCATCCTAGGGCAGCCAGCTACCCAAGCATAGCCCACTCAGTAGTGCAATAGACAGACAACCATGTGCAGGTCATGTGGAGGAACAGAGGGTTAGGAGCAGTACAAATGCATGCCCAGGAGTGCACTCCAGAACCTGGAGACAGGGGAGATGGAAGATTCTCATGAGTACTGTGAAGGACTGGTGGAGACAGACACACTGGGTGATGGGAATGACTGAAGACTACAGATGATAAATATTCATTATCTCTCAGGTCCCAGCTGATCCTATGAATTTAGGCTATAATCTCTTCCTAATCATGTGAACATAGGCTGCACTTAGAGATGAGTAAGTGAGTATGGGCATACCTGCACAGAGGATGTATAAAACTAGTCTTTATCAAGAGTAGGATTAATGAACATTTAATGTAATATAACATTTGGGATTTAAATCCATTCCACTTCCCTCCTGTTCTGTAGGGATTTGGAGTCTTTCTGTAATATTGTGTGTAGTGGGATATTTTTGTGACCAAGCATTTTCTATTAGCAAAATTTTCTGAAGTTGTCATGGACAGAGTAATACCTTTCACTCATAAGAAAGATGTAGCAATATGTTTATTTATATAAAATAGTTTGATAGATGATAAAAGCAAAGTTTGATAGTAAATGTGACAGAAGTTTAACAAGAGTACATGGCAAGGAGCACTTGATTACTTCATAGAGAATAAAGTCAGACAGAACTGTTAGGGAGACCTTTTAATTTCTACATGCTTAGAAATTCTCCTCTTGCATTCTAAAATTCTTCTCAAAGCCCCTGTAAATCTAGTTACTTTTATATCCTGACTCAGTCTCAGATCTGGTCAACAGTTTATGTCTAAAGGATTATACGTGTACAATCAATCCTTTGTATCACTTAAACGAGGTTTAAAACTTTCAGTGTACTAATTTCCAATTCACTCATCAAGTGTCTTATGAGTTGAATACTCTCTCAGCCTTGAGGAGTAACCTTAAGAGGTGTCTCTACTCAAGAGGTCCTGTTGTGTAGCCCACCGCTGTACAGGAAAGCTCAAGAGGCTGTGGGCTGTCCACTATTTAAAGGGTAAGATGAGCCACTTACAGCCATAGACACATGCTCACTTCAGATACTAGTTTCTTCCAAAGCTGACTTGAGTCAAACCTTAACCAGCACTTTGGTTAGGTGGATGAGTTGTTTAAATTAGCCCTTGTCTTTCGTGTTGTAATCTGTCTGCCCTGAATCAGCTTTGAGCGGAATGCCGGTCCAGACACATCTATTTTGACTGCTCATAGTGGTTATCACTTGAGCAGGATTACAGGAAATAAAGGTCAGGACAGAGGGGAAGCAGAAGGGAGTGAGGGAGCACACTCCCACAAAAGCTAATTAATCAACTTCAATTTAAAAATAAAGTATTGCAGAAACTGAAAGAGAAGAGCTGGTCACCTTACAGTGAGGCTTTGGTTTTTTAGGGGTTTTTTTGGGAAGAGTTTAAGCAATAACAACAGTTTTCTATAGTATTTTCTCCTACATTTTTCAGCCAAGGGTTTTCCATAAACATGGGTCTTTGTTTCAAGACAAACACCATTCCCTGTACATTTACTGTGGTTCTAGTGCCATCACCAGCTGCAGATGTACATCACTTCTGCAGTGTCAAGGCGTAGACAGCCACATGTTCAATCCAGTCATGCTCTTTAATGATACTTTTAACAATTAGGGTATTTTTTTTTTTTACTATTTAATTTTCCCTTGGCTTCTTGTTTTTGAGAATGTTAACAAGGCTCTTAGTTAAGTAAATTTTTATTTTTCAGTATATGTAATGTCTAATTGATTTTAAAAACAATATTTAGACTCAAATGGTTACTTACTATCTTGAGTGAGTAGAACAAGCTCGTGAAAAAGAGTATTGCCTTGAAAGAATGAAAATACATTGATTAAAATGTGTAGTAATTCCTATTTGATGACAGGAACCTCTACTTTCTGCTGAGTCAGAAGACTGGGGTTAGGCTGAGAAAACAATTAATAGAAGATTGTGTTTTATTGCTCCTACATAAATGAAACTTTTTTTTTTTTAAGGTGCCCGTTGAAAGTAATGTTGTCAATATCACCATTTCAAATTTAAATGCTACTTCTTCATACATTATTCAGCTCAGATGCATAACCAAGGATGGTCTTAACTGTGTTTGCATTTGGAGCAAAGAGATTTTGGTCCCTCACAGTAAGTGAAATGTAGTTTCATCCGACTGGTAGTAAGTATGAATGTAAAGGCCTTTCCAAATTTTGTGTCAAATGGAATAGCACCTTCAGATACTGTTGAAAATATGAACATCGGAATGATTCATTTGACTGCGTGTCTCCATCTTTTTGCGTGTTTACCAGAACTCATGAACAAGCCAAGAATATCATATAATGTAACCACACAAGTCTCTCCAGGAAGAAGAAGTGTTCTTCTGAAATGGGAGGTAATGTTCACTTGGAATCTGAGTATCTGCTGTTATGTATATGCTATTTACTTTTTATGTTCCAGGGAAAAACAGACTTTCTCGTTGTATTGATTCAACACTTCATGTGTGGAAGGCAACAGCTATTGTACACTTGCTGCAGAATTCATCGCATCTATATGCTGATGATTCAGGTGTTAGAAACTCACAAGGAAAAACTACACCAATTTATAATCTTGAAAAATTACTAAAACTTCCCTTCTTTTCCAGGGAAAAACATGTTTTAATTTTAAGAGCTTCTAGCTTTATCTGAAATTCCTCACAAGACATGTGTCTCTGCCTTTTAAATTATTTAATGCTTTCCTCTCTACTTTACTCCAAAAGTATCCAATTATTTCATTAAGATAACCCAGCCTCACAGCTTCATGGTATCTACACACTATTAATTTTGTGTCAGAAATAACAGACAATATCTGAAATAATCTTTGAAGTATTCATAGGCATTCATGTATTTAGTTTCTGTCTATATTGAAGTAATTTTCACTTTTGTGCGCTCATTTTGCAATCTCTTATTAAGATTAGTACAGTCAAATAACGAGTGAACCACCATCAGAAATTTCTACCAATGGATATTTAACACGTTCCAAATTTGTACCATAATTACTAGCATTTCTCTTTAAAGAGAGTAGATACCTAACCAAGCCCTTGTAGATGAGGATACCCAGAGGCATAAATTTCAATTAAACACCTCTCATTAACTTTCAAGTTCCTAATAATGAGGGATATGTTCCAGTGAAATATAGGGAACGTTACAGCTGCTTCACTGCCGTTACTACTAATTGGATACACATAACTAAGATCTCAATTAAGTAAGACTTTCAATCCTGTGCTTAAATCCTCTCAATTTAAATATGCTCTTAATTTTAAGGAAATGCTTTGCTTCATTGATTCCTAATGACCTAATTAAAACAGTATGACTTTATCCCCATCATTAGAGGTTACAGTTTGTTTATATAATTGAATTCCTCTTAATTTTCTGCACGGAACATAACAGCATTTATAGAATAATAATGTTTTTCTTCTTGCTAGGTAGCACAAAGTGACAACGTCCTTGGATATTTCGTTGATGTAGAAAGAATACCCAACAGCTGCAGCAACTCACCAAATCGCATCTCTCTCAAAGACAAAAAAATTCTTGTGAATCTCTCCATGGCTTACTACAGAGTTAGTATTTCTGCCTATAATGAAGTGGGAGAATCTCCACAAGCCATCTACATTGTCCCAGAATTCTCTGGAACAGGTACTTACCTTATCGTTCTTTCACTAGAGTGGTGGGAAAATTTTATGACCAATTTCTAAGACTGCCTCTTGACAGACTTTGAGACACGTGAAAACATTCTCTTGAATATTTATTACGCTGATATTTTTACATACTGGGAGTGAGAATTGTTTCTTAAAAAGATACTTTGGTAAAAGTTAACAGACTAGCAATTTAATACTCAGTTTAGCACTTCTTGCTTTCTCAAGCTAGAGAAAGTACCATGTGCTGGATCTGCTTAGGCTAATGGTTTATGGACTGTCCTCAACATAAAGTAGGTGCCAGAGGTTTAAAAAAAGTCCACAGAACTATGTGTAAGTGTAAGATTTTGAGCTAAGTATTAAGAGACCTGCTATTGTCCTTTATTTCAGCATTACTGTAACTGGCACATAAGAGAAGGAACAGATAGGATGCACATGTCAAAATCTAATGAAGATGTAAGCTTTTGTGATGTCTAAATAGACTGGCTTTTCATTTAAATAATAAAATTAACAACATTTTCGTTATAATATAAACTAGTTTCATGTGTTATATTCTTGAAATATATTTTTTGCAATATAAGAAGGACCTCTCTTACAAAGTAAGATTTTTTAAAATTAAACTATGGGTTCACAAGTGAAGAAGTGTGCAAGTACCCTTGTTGATCTTTGGACAGCTGCAAACGATTGCTTATCCAGCAATTTTTAACACTTCCCTCATTCTGTTCTCCTATGCTTTGCAAAGAGGTAACAACTTGATTTTGCCCTTATATTTCAGTCCCTTAACTCTCTTCTGGTGGAATATATCCTACCACTTCAAGCCACCATTCGACTGACAATTAGTTGTCTACTGAACCTCTGAGTCTGTATTTCATGGCTCTCTCCAGAAACCTGTTTCCATTTGTCTGTACTTCAGTCCAGCTTCTCTGTACCTGTCATGAAATACTGAGAAGACACTTGCATTAAAAGTGCATTCTCAAGATAAATTCCTTCTCAACATACACAACTTTTCCTCAGCTAGTACATCAATTTTCTTTACAGAATCACAGAATCAATTAGTTTGAAAAAGACCTCTGAGATCATAGAGTCCAACCTGTGATGTAACACCACGTTATCAACTAAATCATGACACTAAAGTGACACATCCAGTCTTTTCTTAAACACCTCCAGGGACAGCGACTCCACCACCTCCCTGGGCAGCCCATTCCAATGCCCAAGCACTCCTTCTGTGAAGAAATTCTTCCTAACGTCGAGCCTATACCTCCCCTGGCACAGCTTAAGACTGTGCCTCTTGTCCTGTTGCAGGTTGCTTGGGAGAACTGACTGACCCTCACCTGGCTGCAGCCTCCTTTCAGGCTGCTGTAGAGAGTGATAAGGTCTCCCCTCAGCCTCCTCTTCTCCAGGCTAAACAACCTCAGCCCTGACAGACAACTCCAGCTCCCTAAGACAACCACAGCTCCCTCAGAATTAATTTGTCTTTCTTGTATTTGTTTCCAGACAGGAGATAAAATGGAGAATGTTTATGTCTACCACAAGGTCCGCTTCTTACCTCAAAATGACAGGTTGCTCTTCTCCCTCCTTAGTGTCAGTCAGAAGGTCTTTTCTAGTTAGATATTCTGTCTCTAAAAATATCAGCATCTTCAAGATCCTTTCAGAAAATGCAAAATACATGAAATACGAAATTATCTAGCTATGATCCATCATTAGTCCGTTCTACTCCTCTGTTGCCCAGGCAAGCACTATCTCACCATTGCTCTGTGTACAGCAGTTACTAGTGGCTCACAGCAGGCTGTGTAGCAACACCCGTCTTCTTCTTCCTGAGACTGAGAATAGCCATTTAATTTTCAACAATCAGAAACAAGGAAAAGTCATGAACAACAATCAACACTGTAGCCCCAAGAACCATTGCAAAGTAGTAAATGCTAAGTTTCCTCTATTGAAATTCTAGTTTAAACCTTACTATGATAAGTCACTTGCAGTGATAATTACTTAATGAATAATCTCCAAAAACAGGGCAAAAGGGAGAAAGAACAATAGGGAAGAAAACTGCCTTCCTGTTTATTGACCTGTTATTGTATATTTGTTCACAGACTTGCCTGGTCAAATCCATGTCAAAAGCCAGGGAAGTAATACAGTTGTCACATGGACTCCAGAATACAATCCAAAATGTTTTGTGGTTGACTGGAGCAGTGGTAAAGCGGATATGCACATGAAAATAGTAACTACGTCTACTGGAAATTTCACACTAGGTAACCACCACACCTCCTATGGAGGCTGCCATTAATTTCTTGGTTATTATTTGGTTGGGCAGAGTAGGATTTTCATTCTGGTTTTGAATGCAAACTGAAGATCCATCCAGATAAGTGCAGCTCTTAATATTTGTCAAATACTGAATCATCATCTAATGCTTAGCAACATTAAGGCAGATAAAAAGCAGATTTCTCGTTAGGGTTCTTTTGGATACTGTTGGTCAAGAAATGTGGCTAAGCTGCTGGTACAATGCCTCTCCTTGCCCACATTCCAGGCAGACCTATACATTACTGGCTTAAAAAAAAAAAAACTTTTATCTTGTACCTGGATAAGGTTATCTTTCAATATAAACTGCTCTATTACAGACTCCCTAAGACTGATTTCTTTTTTTATCCCAATGTCTACTCTTGTCAAAACCTAAGTTCTCCACTCCTGTGTTCTGCTTACCAAGCTATGCTTGATGGGCTTCAGACAGGAATTGTTTCATGGAAGAGGCATTGAAAATCTTTAAGTCATATTGGTGACTCTTGCAAAGGCCATTCAGGAATGGCTTTTATGTACAATAGAGAACATTCAGCTTCAGAGTTCTACAATGTCTTCTAGAGAGTTCTCTGTTTACCTTGGTCTTTCTGCAACATCTGCAGTGACACATTACGTCTAGGGTTTTCTCGGGTTTATATATTCTAGCTGAGTGGGAAACACCTATCCCTGAAATAAGATGACTACAAGCCATTTTAGCTCCCAATTACTCCTTCAGCAGCTAAAGCCTCCCATATGGAGGCTATAAACAGATCTGTCATCTTTTAAAGGAAAACCCATGTTATGTCCTGTTCTAGTTTTGAAATTGTTTGCATTAAACATCTAGAGACATTGAAGAATGATGTACGTATTTTGTACTCAATGTAAAGCACTATCCACTTACACTATGCTTTGAGGCTTAGAAGGCAAGAACTATACAGGAAAGCTATGAAGTTGTTTTCCTACCTCTCCTTCTTTACTTCAGTAAACCCTGACATACCTTTATTTGTTTTCCAGACAATGTTCAGCCATATAAGTTGTACAAAATAGTGTTACATGCATCTGATGTGTGTCAGTGTGAAAGTTTCACAAAACACGAAAAGACCTTTGGAATGACCCACTTTTACTCCGTTGAAGGAGGTATTCCTCCCCTTTGTATAATCTCACCCATTATATTTCTTCTTGTTTCCTTTCTGCAGCAATAAAAGGAAGGCCACACAAAATTTCTTTTCCAGGTGACTGAACAGCACTCTCCAGTTAGCATTGCCTTTGGTCTTAGCAGTTGTGTCCTGGCAGTGAATGACCTGAATGCTGTTCCTTACTGATGAGTCCACAGAAATACTTTTACGACATGTGACATTACCAAAAATAACAGAAGGAGGGTCTCAAAGTCATGCGGCTCAAATGTAACTGTGGTCAGATTTTCCAATCCCAATTTTGTAGTATCTTATATTGCAAGTTGAAATGAGTATTGCTGTTGCTATTGGAGTAAAATATTTGTAATGAGACAGTAATAATTTCTACCTACTTTGGTATTGTTTAAGATGAGAGGGTTTTAGTCTATGGGCTTTCTCCTTTCTCTTTCACCCTTTACGCTGTGTTTATGGCATCTAGAATCTGACAAGGAACTCTCTTGGAAGCAGCTATGTTTCAGTCTTGTGTGTCTATGGCACAAGTATTGATGCAGAACTCAAATATCTGTTTTTTAAAGTTCCTAGGACAGGTCCTGCTAATGTGACAATTCTGAATATCACAAAGCATTCTGCACTTGTGAAGTGGACGGAAATAGCTGCAGAAGACCGTCTGGGCTTTCTCCAGGGATACAGGATCAGTTACACAGATTCATCAAGGAAAAAGTCTCCAGGTAACTCACCACTGCCAGAACAAAGCAGTAGCTCAGAGCCATGAAAAAAAGCTTCATTCAGACCATTAAGTGCATGCTACTGAGTTATTTATGATTTCTGTGCAGACAGAGTGCTCTGCTCTCAAAGGTTAGCTCCTGGTTTTACTATTAATGCTGTAGATGCTCCCACGAACACTTAGAATTTTCTAGGTATTATCTCAAATTAAATTTTGTTATTTCCTTAAAAATTACATTTCTAATACTACAGAAGAATTCTCTAGTAATTCTTAAAGGAAGATATACAATTTCAGTATTTCTGAAGTATGAAGGTTTCAGTCACAACTCTTTCACGTTTCATTGCAACTCATCTGAGCTTGAGTCTGAGCCTTTCCACAGGACTTCAGACATTGTGTATTTCATTTTTCAACTCAGTAAGCAGTTTTTATGTCTTACTTGGGTTTCCAAAGACGCCATCATAAATTTACTTTTAGAAACACTTTTTAAAACTGGTAGGTTTTATGTCTGTTGTTGCACTTATTGAACTTAAAAGTATTTTTCAACCTTAACCAACTACAAATTATGAAACTTCTGCACATTGGAATAAATGAATAGTTATGAATTGAAACCATTTGAGTTTTCAATTTCAAAAAATCCCCGTACTTCTTTTGATAAATATTTTCTTTCTGGTCTGTAGTGGAAAGAATCTTTGCCATAAGTAATAGAAAATTAACTTTGTACATACTGACTTTCAAACAAAATTGAAGACATACAAGGGAAGCATGATGCTAGATAGCATTTAAGACCTGACAAATGAAGACAGCAAGGGTTCTATAATTCACGTTGACCTATGCCTTTACAGAACCATAAAAAGCCTTCTGGGGATTCTATTCCACTTATAATACCTATGAAAGAGGAAGACAGAATGGAAGCCTCCAGGACTGAACTTTATTGCTTTTTTTCCCCTCTGTCTTAACCAGTCAATACAGCAGTGACATGACACCCAATTGCCATGTTTTCCAGCCAGGAAGTATAACTTTTTTTGAGAATTTGGGGGAAGGAAGTCCATAGGTTACAGCACCACATCCACTTCTGTGAAGATTTTAAATCCACAGTGGCAAACCTAAATCCACAACGGCAAACTTGAAAAGGAATTTCTGCCCCATTAAAGGCATCCTTACAATATGTTTGCTAGTACATTATTCTGGCCAAAGGAAAAGTCAATGCACCATCAGAAAAGAAAGGTTTGGCTGAAAGCCCCACAAAGCAGGCAAAGCAGAATACACAGCTCTGTTTCTGTATGGAATGACCAGTGATAGCACTAGCCTAAATCAAGTTGAACAACTTCTGACCACTGGAGCGAGGGTAAAGCGTATGATAAGGGCTAGTCCTAATGTTAACTGTTACAGTCAACATAAAAACAACCCTTCAGCGTGTTAGATGTATTTTCCTCTCATGAAGTATACACAGCCTTCTGTATTGGTCACCTGTGAACATTTGACCCCAGCTGGATAACAGAGCCACTCTATCCCCTCTGCAAGTGGACAGTGGAGAGAAACTATAACCAAGTGTTCACAAGTTGAGATAAGGGCTAAGAGAGGTCACAAACAGACTACCATATGGACAAAACAGACATGACTTGGGGAAATTAATTTAATTTATTGCCAAAGAATATCAGAGAAGAATAACGACAAGTAAACCAAATCTTTAAAACACCTTTCTCCACCACTCCCTCCTTCCCAGGCCCTCCCTCTTCTATGCCAGCAGTGCAGGGAGACAGACTGGCTGTTAAGATCAGTTCATCACAGATCATTTCTGCCATTGCTCAGGAAGAGGTGTCCTTCCCCTGCTCCAGCATGGGGTGCCTCCCACAGGAGACAGTTCTCCATGAACTTCTCCAGCATGAGTCCTTCCCATGGGCTACAGTTCTCCATTAACTGCTCCAGCATTCACAGTGTTCCCTTCCTACAGGGTGCCATCCTTCAGGCACAGCCTGCTCTGATGTGGATCTCCCCCAGGGTCACAAGTCCTACCAGGAAACCTGCTCTAGCATGGGCTCCCTTCTCCATAGGTCTGCAGCTCCTTGCCAGGACCCTGCTCCAGCACGGGGCTCCCAGGGGTTCACAGCCTCCTGTCAGGCATCCACTTGCTCTGGTGTGTGTCTCCTCCACGGTCTGCAGGTGGATCCCTGCATGCCCAGGGACCTCCATGGGCTCAGGGGCACAGCTGCCTCACCATGGTCTGCACCATGGGCTGCAGGGGAACCTCAGCTCTGGCACCTGGAGCACCTCCTGCCCCTCCTTCTGCACTGACCTGGGTGTCTGCAGGGCTGTTCCTCTCATTCTCGTCCTCATCCCGCTCTCCTCTGGCTGCAATTACACCTGCACAATAACTTTTCTCCTGCTTCTGTTATCACAGAGCTGTTGACACCATTTCTAATTGGTCCAGTATTGGCCAGTGGCATGTCCATCCTGGCTGGGAGCTGGCTGGGATTGGATCTGTTGAAAATGGGAAGCTTCTGGCAGCTTCTCACAGAAGTTACCTCTGTAGCCCCCCCAAAGACCCCCCTCTACCAAAACTTAGCCACACAAGCCCAATACAACCTTGGTGTGTTTAAAGTTCATGCATTATACCTCTGGATTTACAATGTACATAAATATCTTGGAGAAATCTTATACTCATCCAAAGAGCATCTGCACAGTGTGGTTTCCTGCTGATGCAGATTGGGGCACTGAACTTTTGCCTTTTCCCCAGTCAAATACACTGATACATGCTCAGCCATCAGAGTTCATCTAATCTTCTCCTCCCCAAAACCCTCTTGCATTTCAGCTGTTATTCTCAACTCTTCTACCACAAGTTACCATCTTACCGGACTGAAGGAAAAGACCACCTATCATGTGCAGATTTCAGGATTCACTAATGCTGGAGAAGGACCTCTGACTCTTTCACAACCTTTCAGCACTCCAAAATATGGTACTGTGGAATCTCTATGCCTCTGCATTCCCCAGAATGAATCCTTGCTTTATGCACTCTCCATGCTCACTCACAAGATTTATTATACAAGCCTCATTTACTGAGAGCAAACACAAAAATGTTCCTCTGTAAGAGGTAAACGATGCATCACAGAACAACTCTGCCTGTATTTCATTACCTAGTATATATAGGGAAGACTTAGCTAGGGTTCTTTGTCTCTGAAAACCTTTTCTGACCTTTTTGTGCTATCTATGTGCACATATCTTTATTTATTGACAACTACTGTCACAGATTTCAGCAGTTTAAATTTCTGCCTGTGAGTAGTAAAGTTCAACCATCTGCTCTTGGCAAAATCCTGACCAAACACATAAAACTAGCTTCCTGACCCATTAATTGTAAAAATAAAAAATTAAGTACCTTTCAATTGCTCCAATTGTGGGTGAAAACTAATCAAAGATCTTTTGTGTTCTCGTAATTTAAGTACGTTTTAAGTAAGAGGTCCTTTAGCTCACTGGCAAAAGTTTGCTTTTCTCAAAGGTGCCTGGATAGGCTAAGAAGACTAATACAGTTGCATTTTAAAAGTCTAAAAAACTAAAAATCATATAGGGTTGGCTAAACTTAGTCTTTCAAACATTTAAAACACTTCATCAGTCAAACTAAACCTAAAACTGCTACAAACACTTTTTTTTTTGACCACAGCTTCCCTTAATGAAGATTTCTAAATAGAAAAAAAAAAGAATGTGCTAAGATGTTATCAGTAACCTGTGAAATTCAGAGACAGAAGTATGAAAATGGTTTCTTCCCACAAAAACTTTTTTGTATTGAGTGAAGGAGTATAAAATCAAACATCTGAATAGTCAGAAGTGGGAAGCAGAAGGAAAAAGAAAAGAAATTTAAAATCTGCCTTGAAATCAACAGGAACCCCTCCTCCCCACACTGACAGCTTTCTCCTATCTCTCCCTGGAGCTTTCCTGCAGGTTTCTGTTCCACTTATCCTACCAAATATATATTTGGAGAGGATTCAATTTTTCAGTAACGTAACAAAAATGCAGAGTGAAATTAATACAACAATATAAAAATTCAAGTAATTACACTGAATTTAAACATCACATTTATTACTTTTGCCCTGCCCCAATATTTCACAGGTTAATTAATCTACTAGAAGAATCTCAGGTTTCTTTGCTATAAAAGCCTTTTTCAGCAACAAAACAGTTTGCAGCTTTCCAAATTAGTTTTTAATATTGGATAATTGTTTGGTTAAAAAAAAAAAAAGATATTTTTGTTGGGTATGGGTTGGTAAAGAAAAAGCAAGTAGGTTTTTTTGCAAATATGGTTTGTCAGTATCAGTAACACAATCATGAACTGACTACACTTCACTGGCACTATTTTTAAACTTTTGATGTATCCATCTAAAAAAAAGACCTCAACACCAACTCACTCTTAATATCACAGTCTGCTTTGGTTCCTGTGTTAGCAGCACTGCTCTCACTGCCTGAGCACTTTATCAACCTTCATTAACCTCTCTAACACTTTCTCTTCTTTAGGCAGGTGGGATATTGATAGGAAGCATCTTGAGCAAATATTAACAGAGGCTACAGGAGATACAGGTTTGCATTAAGGATTGACAAATGGCTGATTACAAATAAAGTGGTCTTAATGTTCTTGAAACAAAAATACAAACCAACCAAATACACAAACCATATTCTTGCTTTTGGGACCAGGTGAGATCTCACAAAAAAGCCCTTAGAACAAAACAAAATCCAACCAAGCAAAAAAACCCCAAACCAAAAAAAAAAACCCAAAACCAACTAAACAAATACTCGAAACCCTGCTAGTAAACTCTGAAACAGATTAAAAGCCACTTTTACTCAAATAGTCCTTTATTAAGTCAGACATGTATAACGGTCCTGTTAAACAAGTTGGAGATCACATAACAGCATGGCGTGAAAGAATACACTGGACGGGTGGGAGAGATTGAGAAGAGCTGCCAGAAAGTCAGCACAGGCCAGTGCAGGGTCCTGCACCTGGGGGGGAACAACCCCAGGCACCAGCACAGGCTGGGGCTGACCTGCTGGAGAGCAGCTCTGCAGAGAAGGACCTGGCAGTCCTGCTGGACAACAAACTGTCCATGAGCCAGCAGTGTGTCCTGGTGGCCAAGAAGGCCAATGGTATCCCTGGGGCCATTTGGAAGAGCACTGCCAGCAGGTCAAGGGAGGTGATCCTGCCCCTCTACTCAGCCCTGGTGCAGCCTCACCTGGAGTGCTGTGTCCAGTTCTGGGCTCCTCAGGACAGGAGACGGATTTCCTGTAGCAGGTCCAGTGCTGCAGGTTTGTGAAGGTGATTAGGGAACTGGAACACCTTCTTAAAGCAGAACAGCTCAGGGAAGTGGGCCTGTTTATCCTGGAGAAGTGACAACAGAGAGGGATTGTTATCAATGTACACAAACACCTTAAGGGCAAGTGTCAGAAGGATAGGGTCAGACTCTTTTCAATGCTGCCCAATGACACAACAAGAGGCAATGGGCATAAACTGAAACACAGGAATTACCACTAGAACATGAGAAAGAACTTCTTTACTGTAAGGGTGACAAAGTACAGGAAGAGGTTGTCCAGAGAGGCTAGGGAGTCAAAACCTACCTGGATTGCTATTCTGTGTCACCTACTCTAGGTGAACTTGCTTTAGCAGAGGATTAGATGATCTTCAGAGATTCCTTCCAATCCCAACCAATCTGTGACTCCATGGTACCCAGACATCTTAAAAATACAATCTTGAAAACCTCACACTCCCCTGAGAATCCCAAGCCTATTTTTCAAGTAGATTTTATTTAATTCCAGAACATGCATAAAGTTAGCCTTGACCTCTGTTTGAAATAATTCTCTCATGAAGTTAATAAGGCCTTTCTGTACTTAACACCATAGATCTGATTCAATCTTTCTGTTTCCCATCAGATAAAGGAGAATTTGAAGGTTTTGTGATTGGCCTTTGCTTCAGCATGATCCTCATTCTGGTTTTTACACCACTCACTTGTTCTCTGGTGCTTAAAAGGTAAGAACAGAATATTGACTGAAGCTGTTAGCAGCATTCTTGTTTTGCTTAGCTCTGAGTTTCACAGTACTGGGCCTTTTTCGTCATTAAGGGAACACAACTCAAAAACCACACAACGCAAAAGCCACTGCACTCATTTCACAGTAGGAGCAATTACAAGCCACAACAAGTTGACTAAAATAGTAAGAAGAGTTTGTCAAAAATCTATAATCTTTAGGTTTTCGTTCCGTTATCTGACTACCTCCTGTCACAAACACTCTTAGAAAGACCTAGGACCATTTCTGACACTGGGAAATATGCTATATATATAGATAAAGCATGCATTTGATTATTTTTACCTAAGATGTTTCTTGTAAACACATTTGGATCTTATACGTGTAAAATAGGCCTATAAGCACATAATGAGAAGGAGTAATAAACGGATGAGTAAACAAGAGAGAATAACAAGGGTGCCTGTAAGATGTGGAAGCAGGCCTCTTATTTCAAAAGAAATTGTTTTCTTCAATAATTAAGTGTTCCCCCTCACATATTAATCTGAGGTACAATATCAGGGGCATACACTACTGCAAAAAGAAAATGGCTTGCATAGAAATGGGTTCTAATATTATTTTTCTGACAAGCTTAATTGCACATAACCACTCACATTACGATTTGGTAACACTACCTTCCCTTTTTCTCCTTTTCAAAAACCACCAGCCTCAGAAGCTGAAAGCAGAGCTGCTAAAGCACAGATGGTACAACTTGTGGCTTGAAAGCCATACAGCATGACATAGCCTACTTTAGTCTAAACTCCTGTCCTTGCCTACTGGGAAACAGACACTACACTCCACATGAAGCCTCCTGTGCACTTAGTTTTTCTGATTGTTCTTTCGGTTGCACTGTATCTGATACAGCAGTTTTGACAAGAACTTCTGAGACCTACACCTAAGTTTTAACCTAGAGCAAACTTCATTGTGTTAAACGTAAGGCCACACTTCATTGTCTGGGCCCAATAGGAAAGAATAGGGGAAAAAACACCACAAAACAGCTAGGCAGCATATGGAAGCCCAGTGTAACACTGCAAAACAGTGCTTAAATTTGTAAATTTGTAGTAATATTGATCACTTTGGACTGAGATGAGGGGTCCTAGTGATGCCCTCATCTAAATTGCCTTCTTGATTTGTAAGAAAGGACTCACCAGCCAGCCAAACATCCATCTTCACAGGATCAGCAAGGAGATCCAGTAACTTTACAGCCACAGCCTTCACCTCAAACCACAGCCTAAGCAGAGGCAAAGTATCCTAAAGCTAATGAAGTCTAGATTTATTTTCATAACTGTAAAACTTTGAAGCCAACACTAAGGAAGAGTGATGATCTACTTAAACCCTCAGCCTCTCTTACAGTTGTGTTGGGGGTTTTTTTATGGAGGTGAGATACTGTATGTAAAAGCTCCCAGAAGCAGCCAAACTCAAAACAATCAGGAAAAAGAAGGGGCTGTGCTGTCCCCTCAGAACTTCTTCCAGACCACCAGTGCCATTGCACATAGGCTGAATGCAGCAGTGTCTTGCTCTTTATTTTTAAGGGAAAGGAAACTTCTAAGTAGAAGCCCAGGAGCAAGTACTTACTGAATCAAACTTCATCCTATATGTCCCAAAGCCCTCAAGGAAGATGGAGGTTTTGTGGAAATAATAATGAATTAGGATTAGACAAAGATTAAATGTACAGAACAAGACATTACCAGCATTTTCACAGCTCCTTAGTCATTAAACAAAGATGCTAATTATCATTAACTCAGCAAATCGGTGTAGACTACAAAGTGTGATCTTCAGCTTTTAATTAGCATTATGCTTAGAAGTCTCTGTAGAACACCTTTTTTTTGGTGGTCACAAAAATGCTAACATGTTATGTATGAACAGTAATTAATTTAAATGCATAGGAAATGTTAGCCATTTAACCTGAAAACAAATTTTAAATGCTTCTTTACAGGCTGAAAACATCATACTGGCCCAGTGTACCAAGCCCAAGAAACAGCAGTGCACTCCAAGATATGGCAAGTAGTCTTCTGACAGCATGAAAAATACACAGGGGAGATCTTTGATCAAGCTATAATCCCAGTTATTTGTCTTTTCACACTTTACTCTAGAAAATGTCTAATATCAACAGCTGGAAAGCCATTCAAAATATACGATGGAGGATGGTTGTTATTTAGGCAGAGGTTGTATACACTTTTAACAAAGGTCTCAGACTCTTTGGAGTACATTATGGAGCATTGTGAAAGGCATGGTTCTTAAAAGAACAAATCAAAGCTAAATGGGGGTAGATGGAGTCTAAAGAGAGAAATTCAGTTCTTATATCCAGTCAGTTTTTACCAGCTCAAACTGATCATTAAGTACAAGTTATTCAAAATACAAAGTAATGAATTGTTGCCTATTTCCAGAGAAGTGTCAGGACAGAGGCCATATCACATGGTGTTTTCTGACATCTGCTCCTCACTCCTCAGTCCCTGCTTGCCTCCAAAGCAATCCAGAGGCTCTGGCTGCTAGCTGGTAGTTCAATGAGGAGCACCTAGTGGTCAACAGGCACCAAGGTTCAGAAGCATGCTCAACTCTTGGCCACAGTTTTCCTATATGCCTTGATAATTGTACCTGAATTTCAACACTAGAGAAACGGGGAAATAAGCTGTTAGAAGAAAATCAGCTGTTGGAAGCTGTTGGATGCCACATTATCCGGTTTTGCCTGTTAGTGGACTTATTTGTATCTTCCCCTTCTTGCCTCCCCTCATTTAATCAGATTTCTGCTGCAATTCTTGTGACATCTGATACTAAAATTCCTCCTTTTAGAACACCTAAGTGTATCTCCTGAGTCTCAGACCACCTACTATTGTGTTTTTGGAGCAGGAACTAGTATTGCTTTCCTTTCCACATCTCTTTTTCTGGAAGACCTGAACTTAATTTGGCACTTGTCAATCTAGTAGTTTCTCTTGTGAACTTTAACAAGCAGACTTGTATCTAGTCAAATTTCAGGCATAGACTAGTAGGTATCTACAAGCCACACACTGGTCAAAACCAGGATACAGAGTGAAGTAATAAAAAACAAAATTTCAGAAGACCTTGATAATCAAATGTTTTGCTGAACATCAGCATTGCTTCCTAAGACAGAGCAAGTATGGATTTTCATATTCCAGATCAGGACTTCCTTTCTTGCTTGCTTTCTTTCTTCCACCTAAATGTAGAGAAAGAAATGATGAGTTCAGAGCTAGTATCAGGTAGTCATTTAGTAGTGAAGAACTGCAAGAGAAATACACTGAGGCTGTGTGCTACAGAAAGCACAAATAGGTTCTGTGAACCACAGTTCCAATTTGACATAAGATGTTTAAAAGTAAAATATATGAATTTAAAATGCCTTTAACTTTTCTTGCAGAGGCAAAGAAACTGTCAAAGAAAATGAAGTCTGTGTTAACCATGCCTGGTAGAGAATACTGTAATGTTGATAACATGTCAGACACAGAAATAACAGATATCAGATAATGGTTTGGGAGAAAGCAGAAAAAGCACTATGTCAGGAGACAGTACAATAAACAGATTACATGATATATTGTCTAGAAGTGATTTGGTATTCTGTACACATAATGAGCTGTGGAGAAAGGTATTCCCCATATAGGCACTGCAAAACAGAGGCAGGGAGAAAATCTCGCTATATTGTGCACATTTATTCAATTTTTGGTTGTTTCAAGACTGAACTGCAGCAGTTTAGTTGAGCAATGTAGAAACTCTTGACAAAAACACAAATATAGGCCAGAAGCAAGATGACTTGTTCTCCAGACAGAGGATTATTTAACAAAATATAAGTCAATGATACATCCCATGGTACAGAGTAGCAGGAGGAACTGGAGACACCCTTGTTACAGAGACCAGGAAAATTAACTATGGAGAACTAAAATGTCAGTCAGTCATCCAATCAGTCTCCTGTGCTTCACATATAGGCAAGGTTCTGCAAAGATGTTTCTTCTTCTTCACCTATTGGTGCCTCTTTCAGACAGAATCACAGAATATGCTGTTTGGAGAAGAACTCCATGAGCATCAAGTCTAACCATTAACCAGCATCACTGTGTTCACCACTAATCTATATCCCCAGGTGACACATGTAGACTTTTTCTGTACACTTTCAGGGATGGTGAATCCACCACTTGCCTGGACAGACTCACCACCCTTTTAGAGAAGAAATTCTTCCTACTATCCAATCTAAACCTTCCCTTGTACAACTTGAGGCTGTTTCCTCTCATTCTGTCACTTGTTACCTGGGAGAAGAGACCAACTCCCACTTGGCTACACAACACCCTTTCAGGCAGTTGTAGATAGTGATAAGGTCTCCCCTGAGCCTCCTTTTCTCCAGGATAAACACCCCCAGCTCCCTCAGCTGCTCCTCACAGGACTTGTGCTCCAGACCCTTCCCCAGCTCCATTGCCCTTGCCTGGATTCGCTCCAGCCCCTCAATGTCTTTCTTGGAGTGAACATAGCACTCAAGGTGTGGCGTTACCAGTGTCCAGTACAGGAGGTCAATCCCTGCCCTGGTCCTGCTGGCCACACTGTTGCCGATGCAGGCCAGGATGCCATTGGCCTTCTTGGCCACCTGAGCACACCCTGGCTCATGTTCAGCTGCTGTCACCAGCACCCCCAGGTCCTTTTCCACTGGGCAGCTTTCCAGCCACTCTGTCCCAGCCTGTGGCACTGCCTGGGATTGTTGTGACCCAAGGCAGGAGCCAGCCCTGGGTCATGTTGAACCTCACACCATTGTCCTCAGCCCCTGATCCAGATCCCTCTGCAGAGCCTTCCTGCGCTCCAGCAGATCAGCACTCTCACCCAGCTTGGTGTCACCTGCATACTGACTGAGGGTGCACTTGATCCCTCTGTCCAGGTCATCAATGAAGGCATTAAACTGTACTGGCCCAAGTACTGAGCTCTGGGGAACAGCACTGGTGACTGATCACCAGCTGGATGTAACTCCACTCATCGCCACTCTGGGCCCAGCCATGCAGGCATATTTTTACCCAGACAACAGTGCACCTGTCCAAGCCAGGCGCAGCCTGTTTATTCACTAGAATTCTGTGGGAAATAGTATCAGAGGCTTTAGTAAAGGCTTTAGTAAAGTCCAGATAGACATAAAACCTATTTTAGATTTGGTAGCTGTGGAATTTGTGCTGTTCTTCATAAAAAGATATTATAAGGCATGTACCTATCACACACATCTTTATTCAAAACACGGCAGAAGTTAACCATGCAGTGGTGTCAACTCAACCCATTACAAGAGAAAAACAGATATTTTATGTGGTATTGCTGAGATTTCAAAGAACAGAATACTCATTTCCCAGTCAGATCACAAATTGTGAGAAGAAAGAAAATAAAAACCAATACACATTTACTTATTTCTTGCATAAGAACCATAATTGTGTAAACAAATACAGAGCAAGTGGAGAGGGGGGGAGGAGGAAGAGAAAAATAGCTACACCAGCCTGCTCATAATTTAAAAAAAAATTATGGCAAATATAGGCAAATCCAGAACAATCTGAGTAGAAAATAAGGAAGCTTGGTGTTACCAACTGTTCTCCCATCAACCATTCAGAATTTGCAAAAAACTTGTTACCCCAGGTATACTTAGATCACAACATGGCATTAAGTTTAAAAACAAACTGCAGCAGCTGGCAGCTTAATCTTGTCTAGCTGCTGTTCAAGCTGCTGCCTTTTTATAGTAACATTCTTGTTAAATTTTTTGAAAGCTGCTGTTCTCAGAATAACACATCATCATCCTTACATTTTATCATCACTACTTTTGGTCCCAAGTACACATAAAAGCAAGAAAAACTTTGCTTAAATACTATGGAACTGGAGAAGATGGTCCTCTGTATTAGGGAAATAAGTATTTTCATTCATATTTCTAAAACCAAAGATAAGATTAAATGGAATAATTAGCATATTATTCTTTTTTCTTTCTTTGTCTCACAGACTAATTGGAAACCCGTTTCAAGGTCACTGCTTCAGGCCCTGTCAGACAATGATACCACCAGCCTTTTTGTCATAGAGAACGAGTCAAAGGCTCCTCTGACTTTAGACGTCTTCACAGAAGGTGGAGAAGACAGCAAGCATGACACTTGCAGGTCAGAAATACCTAGCAGTAACATAGACATAAGCCTGAGGCATGAAGAAATCCCTGCAGAAGCAATTACAAGTGAAGAAGACATCATTTCCATTGAAGTACCACTCTTGAGTGACTATGCCAGCATGGAGTTCAGCCAGAAATCCCTGATGGGTCTGACAGTGAACAGGCCTGAAAGAGCTGTTCATTCTCATCTGGAGATGCAACTAAGCAATAAGCCAGCACAAACTGTGCATAAGCTTTTGTTTGCTTCCCAGGACTACCTCAAACAAAGCCAGGTAGTACTTTTGCCATCTGGACCAACTTTAGTGGGACAAATCAACTAAAACTGAAGCATCTTCATAATTTTCGTTACCCTAAAATCAAGTTCTAAAACTTCAGTGGAGCCACTAGGACCATATAGGACAGTGAGCTTGTGATAATATTTATCTCCACTACAGTAAGATTCCTTGGTGAAATAGACAGATTATGCAATTAGATTAGCTATTTCACCACAGTCAATGTGTGGAAAGTCCTACCATCTTCACACAGGCAAAACTTTCAGAGAATTATATGAGAAATCTTTCAGTAAGGTGCTTCTAGCTTGGTATTTTGTTCCAGAGCACTCAGGAGCCGTTCAAGGCTTCCACTCTAAGCACAATGTCATTGTAGATATCAGGGAAATTCTCTACTCACTATGAAAAGCTTAAGATCTGGTTTTCAGATCTCATAAGTTCTTAAGCAATAAAAATTCAGAAGTATCTAGCCCTCCAAAGAAGCTGTCCAGCTGGTCAAAGATGGCCAAAGAAATTAATGCATATCTTTGGAATTAGGAATCCAAAATTATGTTTATCTATGTAAAACACCATTAAGTGCTTTACATCCCAGAACTTTACAGCTTTAGTCATTGTAGATAAATAGTGCTGTGTAAGTGTTGTGAAGATGATAATAAGTTTCATTAACAGTATTGGAGTTGTTACTTGCATTAAATTAAGGCTATTTCCTCCTACAATTACCAGCACATTCAGAAAAACCCAACCGTGTTTTGTGATCACGTGTACATGCAGATACGCTTTCACACTGAATGCAATGACAATAACTGTTAAACAGACTTCAGGAGCTGAATTGATAGTTCAGTTATGCATCGCTCCAAAGACTGCATGGAAGAGGAGCCACGGGAATACAGGGACAAAAGGGTGTTCCTCAAAATGCTCTCTATGAGACTCCATTATGTATCTCCACAATGCAGGGAGTCTGAACCATTTTCTGGCTTACACGATCTTCTCAGTCACAAACTCTGCAAGCATTAATGATCTGCACTTATTGTGGAAAACCCAGTTTATTGTTGTTTTCTTGAGTTTAAGGAGCATTTTATTAAAATTGATTTGTGGAGAAAAAGACTGATCAACTGTACCATAAGCACCAGAGAGTCCATTGATGGACATTTTTTTTAAATCTCTCATTAAAAGTGAAAGCCGATTCACATTCACACAAATATTTCCACTCATACTAGGCATTATGAGCTATAGAACAGCCATGCTTGCAAAAACTCAAAGAAACTCCATATCATCCACTTCACTAATTTAGTGAGAACCCCTAACAAAACCTGGTTTATTCACTTTCCTTATCTGTATTCACTCTCTCTTTATCTACATCTTTATATATCTGTTAAGACTGGCAGGAACAAACCTGAATTTTGCTGTGGGTTATGCACTTTTTTTTTCTTAGCACCTAAAATTCATTGTTCTCCCACAAAGCAATGAGCACGCATGGTTGTTAGATCTCATAATTGAAACAAAGGGTAAGAGGAACGCTCCTCAGAGACTGCACAAGTTTGTTACAGATAAGGAAATCTTGATATATAACCATTATCAAGTAGTCATAATTTGTCCATTTCCAAAATATAAGAATTATGCATGCTCCTTACTTACAGTATTTGTTTCATTTCTGGTTAGAGAAACTTATTTTACTGGTGCAATCAGTACCTTTGATAGCTTTACTCATCCCTGTAAATGCTGAATTCTTTTCTTACTCTGAACCTATCAAACTGATATGTATTATTCTGTTATATATAAAGTAAGTAAGCAGAACCAAACCAAAGGCTTGCAAGCAGTTTCAGTATATGAAGCAGCCTTGATACATGAAACTCAACAGACACCTTAGGCTTTTAACCTGGTGATTATTAACTCCACTATAGTAGCCATTGTCTGACATCTTGCTAAAGAAAATTCATATAACAGGACAGGAGAATTGTCCTAGAAGCACCCATGGATATTAAATAGAAGGGATAGATGTATTGTACTTTCAGTTAAAAAGCTCACAATATATATAATTCTTAACTGATCTCATTAGAGTAATATTTATGCAATGGCCATAAACAGTACATTGGGGAGAATAAGAGATACCTGAAAAACCCTGGTATGAAGATTGGATATAAACTAAGAACTCATCCCATCATGATATATCCTTTGAGAGCAAAGAAAGAAACTTTTATGTGGAGAGAAATAGAAGAGTACACTTGCTAAATAGTTTCATGCAGCCAAAAAGGAGGTTTATTTTGAATAACATACTTACTCAGGGACACATGATTAGGAGACATGCTGTGCTCAGGTCTTCAGCTTAGGGAAAAATAGATTTCTGTGGTTTGTTTTTTTGGTTGACTCTTCTTTGGGGATTTTTAGTTCAGTTGGAAGGGTCCTACTACAATCATCTGGTTGTCCTGCCTGACCTCTTCAGGCAGTTAAAAAAATATGTGCATATACTGGTGTATAGTGACTGCAGAAGCTTTCCTCTACTAAAAAAGCTGCAAGATAGCTCATTCCATGTGCTATAGTACTGTTCAAGTGGTTTCTGTAGTGTTCTTAGCTTCAACAATCTTAGCTTCAATATACGTTATGTTGAGTGAAATTGCAGATATGAAGGCTCAGGACCATAAAAGATGATGCATTTTATAATAAAATTTTTGCTTTCTTTTCACAGTCAACATAGCTCTGGATGATCACTGCTAGCATTAGTAAGAATTTAGACATGGTAAAAGCTTAGGCAACTGTAGGCCTTGATAGTACATAGCAACCTATAGCATGGAATATTATACTGCGAAATTACAATGTTTTAGCATTCTATATTTACAGAGAAAGGAAAGTAATAGTCTCTAATATAGCACAAAATTTGGTTAGTACACTCTTTTTTTTTTTTTCTTCTAGATGTCTTCTCTTGCAAGGACATGAAGATTTTTTATTATTATTTATTATTATTATTTTTCATTTTTGTTTTTAGTACCTGAAGTCAGACAACAGTGCAGTAGTTAGCACTGAAAATTACCAGTGTGTCAGAGGCAAAACAAACAAGTAATCATCCTGGAACAGGAGATTGCAGCAACCACAATACTATAAAGCTTTTTTTCACTCTGTATTAGTTAACAAGTGAATAATAATGTGTCTTAGTTTGGAAGACAGGCGTCTGCTAAGGAAGGTGGAAACCTGCCTTAGAGGATATGACCCCCCTCCCTCCAAATTGGTATAAGGCCGAAATCAAAGGCTCTCAGGCAGAGGTATGGGAAAAGGAATAACAGTTCTTTACTCGTATCTATAACGAGGAAAACAAGCAACAATAACAGTAGCAATAACAACTAAACAGACCAGATACCCGGTGGCAGCTTTCTCTGGGCTGCCAGACACCGCCCTCCCCTTTGGTGCAGTTACGGTCACGGCCGGCAGGGGGCGCTGTGACGCGAGCTCAGCTCCTCGGTGATGGCGGACGGAGCGGAGGGCGAGGCGGCTGCACGGCGAGCGGGGCTGCAGCAGGGAATCTCAGGGCAGCAAACTGGGCGGCAGAGCTTGTCCACTCGAGCGGGCGAACAAAAGGGTAGCAGAGACTCCAGCAAGGAAGAAAAACCAGGCAATGCTGAGCTCCCGCAGCAGCAGTGAAGGGAAAGAAGAAACAGCAGCTGTCTCCTCCAACAAGTCTCGGGAACAAGTGTGTCTCTGCCCACGGCCAGCCACCTTTTTCTTCTCTTGCCTCACCTGGCTATGTTTTTAGTCTCTTAAATGCGTCTTTGTCCCTTAAGTACCCAGTCGTTATCTCTTAAGTACCCAGTCGTTAAGGCTAGTTAAGGTATCTCTAGCCACAGGATGGAAAAATTCCCAATCTCCAACATAATGTCTACCAAATAACTACAAATTCCCCCAGAATCTGAGACTTTGAGGTACCGTGACAACCCTAAAAGGTACTTTTATGGCACAATAGTATCTGCACTCAAGCAGAGTCCTCTGGAAAGCAGAGAACACAGGGGCATCCTGTCTACTCAAGTCAACTGCAGTTACTGCTACAAAAATTGTAAAATAATGAAGAACTTCATGAAAGATTGCGAGTTACAGAAGATACTAATCTTGGAGCTCTTGACTCTGTGCCACAGGCTCTTGGTCTTCCTGTTTCTCTTTCTCTTGATGGCGCTGTATGTCTGCTGCCTGAATGATGTTGACTGTGTCCTGGTACAGCGTTGATGTAATTTGTATGAACCTGGGTAATAAAACTTGTGACAGCTTACACCACTCACTTCTGAGTGCTGTTTATAGAAGATTGCTGCTAAGACAAATCACTCCATGCCAGTGGTGGTGGGAGGGGAATAATCTTATCTTCATACCTGTTTCACCTCTGCAGCAGAAGCACCAGTTTGATTAATAAAACTGAAAACAACCTGCTGTGCTAGAAATGGTCATTCCCACTGTCCATCTTCAGAGATCCCTCCAGTGCATCACAGGATCATTGAGGTTGAAAAATATTTTTAGAACGGAGTACGGCTGCAAACCTAACACTGCAAAGCCCACCACTAAACCGTGTAATTAAGAAGCTCTGAGGATGATGACTTAACCTGCCCCTGGGCAGCCTGTTCCAAGGCTTGACAACTCTTCTTGTGAAGAAATATTTCCAAATATTTAATCTAAATGTCCCCTGGTGCAACTTGGGGGCATTTTCTCTGTTCCTGTCACTTGTTACCTGTGAGAATATACAGGACCTCACCTCACTGCAACCTCCTTTTGGGCAGTTGTAGAGAGTGGTAGGATCCCTTCCCTGAGCCTCCTTCTCTCAAGACTAAATATCCCCAGCTCTCTCAGCCACTTGTAAGACCTGTGCTCTAACTTCCTTCCACAAAGCCTTCTCCCAGGCAAACTGGTGAGTTTATTACTTTACAGAAATAAACCCACCAAGAAAATAGTCTGGATTTGTTGAAGGACAAGGAAAAATCCTGAAGAATGACAGGCAAAACTACAGCCAGCACTAACAGGGAAACAGAGATTAAGTGGGTTGAGGTCCTTACTGGAGAGACTGGAGTCTACACAAGCTGGAGAGTAGCAGACATGCTATTTTAACTGAAAAATTACAAGCTGCAGGCAGTTTTTCACAGATTGCTAGAACAGAAGTTAATGACAGAACAGTAAAGCTCTTTCGGGTGTTCTCCGGCCTTTCCCAAATGGTAGTTTGGGTCTGGGCCCTGGAAGTGGTGGTGAATGGTTCCACATTCAGTTGGTGACCAGTCACTACTGGTGTCCTCCAGGGATCAATGTTGGGCCCAGTCCTGATCATCACCTTTACTGATGATCTGGATGAGGGGATCAAGTCCACCATCAACAAATTAGCAGATGACACCAAGTTGGGTGCAAGTGTCAATCTGTTTGAGTGTAGGAGGGCTCTGCACAGGGACCCGGACAGGCTGGATAGATGGGCCGAAGCCAACAATACGAGGTTTAACAAGACCAAGTACTGAGTCCTGCTCTTTGGCCACAGCAATCCCCTGCAGTGCTACAGGCTGGGGACAGAGTGGCGGGACAGTGGCCAGGCAGAAAGGGACAAGGGAGTACTGACTGACAGCAGGCTGAAGATGAGCCATCAGTGCCCAGGTGACCATGAAGGCCTATAGTATCCTGCCTGGATCACCAATGGTGTGGCCAGCAGCACCAGGGAAGTCATTCTTCCTCTGTACTCAGCACTCGTGCAGCCGTACCTCAAATCCAGTGCTGGGCCTCTCAATTTAGGGAAGACGTTGAGATACTCAAACGTGTGCAGAGAAAGGTGCCAAGGCTGGTGAGAGGTCTGGAACACAAGACCTGTGAAGAGCAGGTGGGGGAGCTGGGGTTGTTTAGCCTGGAGAAGAGGAGGCTGAGGGGAGAACTTACCACTCTCTACAAATGCCTAAAAGGAGGCTGTAGCCAGGTGGGGGTTGGGCTCTTCTCCCAGGCAACCAGGA
The DNA here is from genome assembly GCA_013397935.1 of Dasyornis broadbenti. NCBI lineage: Eukaryota > Metazoa > Chordata > Aves > Passeriformes > Dasyornithidae > Dasyornis > Dasyornis broadbenti. Next base: position 793,204 of record VZRN01005377.1, read on the forward strand.
CAAGAGCCCAGAGTCTTAAGCTGCACCAGAGGAAGTTTAGGCTGGACATTAGAAAAAAATTCTTTACAGAAGGAGTGATTGGGCTGTCCAGGGGGGTGATAGAATTACTATCCCTGAAGGTGTTTTTAAAAATACTGGATGTTGCACTTATTGATATGGTTTAGTTGATAAGGTGGTGTTAAGTCATAGGTTGGACTTGAGGATCTCCAAGGTCTTTTCTAACCTACTTGTTTCTGTGATTCTGTAATTGCTACCATTAAACTTTGATGGTAGTGGTTCAAGCCGAGGTACTCAGCAATCGGCATCCATCACCTTTCTTGTGAGTTGCTATTTAATAACCATTCTGGCCTTCATTTCACGTGTGAGGTTATTGGGTATCACCAGAACTGGGATCCATAAGACCCAATAATGTCCTTTTGGCAAAAGACCTGTGATTATGTGTTCTGTGTCTGGTGGTTAGGTGGGTTATGCTATCTTGAAATGAACTTGGTCTGTATGACTTCTGTGTGTTGTTTTCAAGTGCTGCATACTCACTTTTGGAAAGGAAGCTACCTGTGTTTCTGAAACTTTTAATTATCATAGCTGTGTCAAAGAAGCTGTAATTGCCAATGCCCACACAGCACACACAGATGATCTATTTATCAAGGCAAGGACTCTATTGTAGCTTTTCAACACGAGTCAGTACCTCATAGTTTAAAAAGAAATAGCACATAGAAGTCCTAACTGGGTATACTGATTCATATCAATGTTCTTCCAATGCTGTAAAGTATTTATGAAAAAGTTAAGATAAAATTTACATTGAATGCACTCCCTCAATGAAAATTAACGTCACTATTAAGGATCCCACTAGAAAAAAAAAATAAAAATATTTCCACTACTAACATAAAAGATTTCGTGGATGCTGAGAACACCCCTAGCTCCAAAACCAGTTAAAATGGTCCAGTAGCATGTGATTTTATTCACTTTGTTTCAATGTTCATGCAACTTTCATCAGAAGACCCTCTGGATTTTGCAAAAAATAACTAAGAAAAACAAAGGTATGCTAGAATACTTGAAATCACCATATATTGGCTGTATCTCCATTGGAACTCTTGAGGAGTCTGCAGTTCCAGAAAGTGATGTGTGCGTACTCATAAATCCATTACAATTGCTTTGAGGCCATTTGCTCTAAGAACGTTTCTTACTCTGACATTTTCTAAGTGTCAGTGTTTCTCCTCTCTGTTTCCGTATTTGTCTATTTGAAGCAGCAGGGTTGCAGTGAACTTTTAAGTCTTGAATCCACCAAATATTTTATTGACAAATAGTCTGTTTAGTTTGTAATACTGCATGTGACTAATTTTCTGCTCTCCAGTCCTGAGGAAAAGGTGTACTGATCCTCGTAAACAGAGAAGTAACACTGGAGACCCAGTCACAACCATAAAAGAATACTACTTTTTCAACTTATGTTTTGGTTTTGTTTGTTGTTGAGTTTTGGTTTTTTGGGTGGGTTTTCTCAGGGTTGTTTTTTGGGGTTTTTTGGTTTTTTTTAAAAATAATCCTGGTTGGCTATTTGAAGCTTCAGGGAACAAAAAATGATGGCTTGGATGCAGAGAACAAGTGACTAACAGAGCTCCGAGCACCAGGAAGAAAATGAAAGACACACTGGTTATTTCTCCTTACGTTACTACACTTGCATTGTCTATCCTTCCAGCAGACCCCATATGTCTTGGAAATGGAACCTGCCGTGCTGCCCATGAGGCCCCATTTTGTACGCTGGTACTCTGCCTAATGGCGTGTTACAGAATCCACACTTACAGTTCCTATCCCTTTTCTTCACTGGTAAAATTCTCATTGCAGTCATGAACTGCACTGCAGTAAGGATTATAAAGCTCTGATTTACTTTGTTTTCTCTTTATTTATATTACATAAAAGTGCCTTCCTGCTGTCAGGGATTCTAATTTACCTTCCCACCTCCAAAAGAAACAGTTCAAACAAATACATTTCATCAGTTAATTAAGTGCATGTTTTTAAATGCAAACCTCCAACATACATCAGCCTTAGTCCCTGAGTGTTGGTCCAAGGCACCAAGTAGAAGAGTTGGGCATAACATTAATGTCAAAACAAATCTATTTCAGATATAACTAAAAAGGCCCTGCCACCTGTACATGGAGTATCTCCTATTCACATGCAAGTCGGTGATGCAACTGTGCTAAAATGCACATGCCAGTGCATTTTAGCAGATAACTACAGCATTAGAGTACAAAATCAGCAGTGGTAGAGTACTAAAAATAGAGGTGGCTTTACAGTAGGCTTGCAACAAAGCCTGTAGCATGCTCAATGTCTAAATATGCAGTATTTCAAACATTTGAAATCTTAATGTGATAGCTTAGGAGGGGGTGCTCCAGCATTGACTTTTATACTGCAGTGCAGCACACCCTAACTTCCAGAAGATGTTTGTCCTACACCCACAATCACACATGTTTTTTCTGAAATTCCAGGACTGATTTTGGCTTAAATATTTTTGTTCCTCCACTGTACTTCCCTCAACAAGCTTTCAGGGACTTGACCTTTCTTGGGAGATTTCTCTCTTGGGTCACACAACTAGCCTGTGTTCTCAACAATAAGGGCAACACTTTCAAAAGCAAACCCAAGACTGTGACCTGGCAAGTCTTGTTAAGTGATACACAGAACCACACTTAAAAAGGAGGACTTCCAGCCATTGATTCAAAGTACTGTGCTGGAAAAGGTATCTTTTCAACAGTAGCAGAATGATCTAAAAACAAGAACACCAGGAGCTTTCTGGAAAGATTATATTAAAGGTTATAAATTCAGAGTAGTAAAGCTAAGTTTCTGTACAAGCACTAAATCTAGCATCCTAAGAACCCATCTAACAGCAGGGCCTCATTGCAAACTACTTTCATTCTTCTCTCTCACATTACAGCCACCACACTCATTAACCCTTCCTGATTAACACATCTGGTCTTCCAATCCATCTCAAAGATACCTCAATTCATAGTTCATAGCACAGAAGTTCACACCTTCATAATACACATGGGAATGGAGAGACTGACCTATACACAGTAGTCACCCCCTCTCCTCAAACCCTAAACCCCTCCTCCAGCCAAATAGTCACAGCTTCCAGGTAGCTAAGCACCAAGCAGCCTCAAGTTTACATGGCATTAATAATCATCATATCCAGAGATGTTTGATCACTAATATTAGGTATTTTATATCTCAAGGGTCTGCGCGTAAGTCAGAAGATGAATCAACAGTGGTACCAGCAAGCTTGGACTTTTACTCACCTCTTTATAACAAGAGACAGATCAGGAATGAGGCTTGACTGTTTTTATGTAGCTCTTGAGAACTATGATCTGGAAGGCTGACACAGCTCCTAAATTAATAATTTTGCCTTTACAGTCTTTATAGACCTCTATTTATCTCTCTTGATAAAGAGCATGAAGGCAAAACTTGGTAATCTTACCGGAAGAAGATGATAGAAGCCATGAAACACGATCACTTCAAAAGGGATATACTACTCTCTCCATTTGCAGTTATAAGCTGGTATTGGCATAGTTACAGATCTGACAGAATAAAGTTATTTTAAAAAGTAGTAGGATTTATATATTTTATTGTCACCTGCTGAATTACTACAGTTCTTACAATTATAAATTTCCCAAGGTAAAAGCGATCAAAAGGAATCTGATCTACTAGAATTAATTAACTTATGCAGTATTTGGCTATCGTCTTTCATCCAGCCATAAATGCACCATAAATGCCCACTTCTAATGCATTCACTGCAATGCAATCACCCAGGTCTAACACTTTATTCCACCAAAAGATTCTGAAGTGTACTTCAAGTTAATTAATTCAGCATTGACACACTTTGGTTGAACAGAGTAGAGTACTCCAAGTTCTGATATAAAATTAGAAGAGTGGAGAACAGAGTATTACAGTGACTTACTGTGTGTCCCACATTACCTTAGAAATGGCCCTATAAAGCAGCTTCCAGCTCCCCCAAGCTCATACTATAACAAACAGCTGTCATCTGTCCATTCTCTTTGAAACTGAACAAAACAAACACACCACAATTCTGAAGATCTTAGGGAATCAAAGGATCTCCTTGCTGATACAAAAGTAATTTTGATAGATCAATAAACACTTTTATAATTAGCATGAGTACCCAGTCACCATCTTAAATAGAGGCTGGCCCCTCTCCTCTCTAATACATGTTTTTGAGCCATTGCAAAGTTATCTCAATGTGTTTCTCAGATGTTTTTTCCTGCTTTCACAGAGGAACAGCATCGTGAAATGAAGTTAGCCACACCACAGATGTGGTGACTACATCACCTGTGGTGACTAAATTGGTGGGAGCTAAACCAGCCACAAGTCTCATTACAGACATGACTGATCTCAAAAATCCCAAGACCAGATCACTAGTGAGCAAGTTAAAGACTGTTGAGAAGCACATCTCAAACCTTTGCTCCTTAATCATTGCTATTTAGACTCTTACACATTATACAAAACAATTAAGAAGCTTAGGCATGGAAAAGTAAATTTTAATATGAAAATATCCATGGCAACCAATTGACAGGTACTGTTAATGTCAGAAGCTCTGCTTGAACTCCTGATCCTACTTTGATGTAGTCTTCTATACAGTCACATTTACTAATTAACTGTTTGAAAGTGAGACACTCTCTGGTTAAACTATGGTAGTTTCCTCTGCAGAAGATCCTCTACTCAGACCGGGAATTCAGAAGACTCTTCTGTAACTAAACTGTGATGATATATTCAATTACTTAACCCTAATTACCACCTTTCCTGTAACACTCTTGTCAGTATCAGTACAACAAACTTAGTTTCAAACCACTTGACTCTGGGGCACATGAAGCCTATGAAAAAAAGAAAAAAAAAACAACCCAGACGGAATTGTACAGTCATTTGTTGTACCTCATCTAAATTTAGTGGAAGTGAGTTTATGACACCATTAAAACTTCGGGACATGTTTTATTTATGAAAATAACCACAATGTAATAGCATTTAACATTTCTTTACATGTACCATTTTCACAGTTGCTTCATTAATGCAAAAATACACTCTACCAACATAGCACAAATTTGGTTACCTGTTAATTAAACTTAGAATACCTACATTATTAACAGAAATATCAAACTTAGAGAAGGAAAATAGTATTTTTACTGTTGTGGTGCTTAAGTTCCTCAGATATATCTGAACTAGACTGTGATTGGTGCAGTTTGTGTGTAACAATCAAGACACAGATCCCATATCAGTGGGAAAACTACCAGAAAGGACCCACTGATAGGATACATAATCTGTGAATGTTTAATTTCTCTCTTGATCTTTCTGGGCTGAATCAGTTATTCCTTTGATTGTTATGTAAATGATGGCTTTTCAAAGTAGCAATTTCTAAGTGGCCCATGAGTTACTCATCAGTGCAGCAGCAGTTCTAAATCTTCGCACTAGGGAAAGAATAGAGCAACAACTCCTAAGCCAGTTAACCAGCAGCCTCATTAAGAATAGCAAGAACTGCATGAAAGGGAGAAAAAACTATTCTTTTACCATTGCTGGTAAATTTTTCAGGCCAAAAAAGACACGTTTTTTCAATGGAAAGATACTAATTTCATTAACAATTAGTGTTATAGAATACACCTTGTACACCAAAAATCTCTTATCTCACATCAAATTTGGCACTAGATGAATATTAAAAAAGTAACAGATTTTTAAAAAATGGAAGCTGAAACTTTCCAGAATAGTATAAAGAGCTAAAAACCTCATTTTTGCTGTCCATGTTCTCCTGTATTAAGCTCAACAACCTTAAAATCGACTTAAAAAGACAATAATAATAAAAAAAAATGCCTTATTGGATAATAAGAGTTCACATCTTCAGAAAACACTGAAACTGAAGTTGGTAGATAGCTTCTCAACAGTAGTATTTATTTAAACAATATAGAATTGAAGTGTTAACAGCTGCATCTCCTCAAACTAGGGGGAAAGTAGCTGCCTCTACATATTGACAAGTTTATTAGGCTGTATTACATTGAAGAGAATACATAAGAAACCCTTGTGCTAATGTGCTCACATCCTTCAATAGGACTTACCTACAAATGAGGTTGTCTTGAATTAGAAATAAAAATAAATACCACATGCAATGACATTTTTTAAAAGTCTAAAACAGATGAAAGTGTGGTACTCTTATGTTAAAAAAAAAAAAATCTTTTGTACAGTGCTTTTAGTTTGCAATATAATTTTAATTACACTTTTCAACATATAAAAATAAAGCTAAAATACAAGCTGAAAACTTCTATTTATGTATTAGCAAACAAAATTAAATTTTAGATTCTTTATAGGCACTAACACTTAATGATATCTACATATATTCCACTCCCCACACTCCACTCTCTGGTGAGAAAACCACATCTCTCTGAACTACGTGTCTACTGATTGACATGATTTTAGCCATTTATAGATTTCAGCATTTATGCTGCTAAGTCAAATCTTCACTTTTAAAATTATGATAACACCAAAGGCAATAATTGATTGCTATAAAATGGAAAGTACCACCAAGTGGCATATGCCCCCAATAATGATTCAGAATTCACACCTTTAAGACTGTTTTACCACTAACATTTACAAAATTCAAGATTATTTTGTTTGGACTTTTTTCCCCTCTAACAATACATGAGCGCTGATCTTGTTTCATTACAAAAGGACAGTGATGAAGAGATGCTTCAGACCTAAAAGTAGACAATACATACACCACTATGGCATTACTGTTTGCAATAGTCATACACATGAATGAAAAATAACTAAATAAGGACAGATAATGCATACACAATAATTTGTAACATACAAAGCAGGCTTTACTTATCTCTTTCTTAAACCAAAAGAAAATCACAGAATTCCCTAATCTAGTAACTATTACAAGATAGCAGTACAAGCTACGGGAAACAGAGAAAAGCTACTATGTAACAGATCTGAAGAGTTTCAAAATAATTTCAGGTATTGCCTTAGATGTAACAGGGCCAGAGAACACTAACAAGCAATGCAAAGGCTATAGACTACAGAAGTTCACTTTGTTGCAGCAGAGTAAACGCACTGAAGTGTCCACAGCTCATTTCAGAATCCAAGCTGTACAGAGGTTATGCTGCCAGCCAGCTAATATAAAGCTAGTTCAGACGTATCGATCTGAAATTGCCATCAAAAAAAATTACAAAGTGATTAATGAATAGGTAAAACCCACAACTCACCAATTTTCCCAAGTATTTTTCAGAGATTTCTAGTTTCTAACCAAGTGCTTTTATTACCCCCAATTCCAATTCCAACATATGAAAACTAACAATTCTTTACATACCATACTAATATTGGTGTTTGCAAACAAAATTCCATGCCTCACACCTGTGTAAATCCATTGACTTTGATGAATTTAAGACACAGCTATCTCTATTTTGAGCTTGACATCCCGTTTCATTCACCAAGCAGTTTTCTTCTGCTTTATTTTTCAGCATGCAAAGAAAAAGCCTGTCTGTTACCCAGAAACAGTCAGAAAATAGCTATGGGCACTAACGGAAGCTCATGCATATAAGCATATGTGCTTTATGTGGTCTTAACAAAATGGCACCATATCATCACTCTTCTGAGCAATTGTTTTCCAATAAGCGCTGATTCAGATGAAACTGTATGTAAAATAAGCTATCATGTACTACATTGTTCTCAAAACTTCTACCCAAGTTACTCCCATTTATAAACTGCAAACCCAAATGATCTGACAGCAGCTCAGCATGCAAGCTTGTTAATGATGAAGACAATGGACTTCCCATAGAAGATGGACTCATTCAGTGGATTATGCACTCAACCCACAGAAGCAAGTTAGAACTTCATTACTGTGCTACACTACCAGTTTGTAAGTAAGCTATCCTCTGCAGAGATAAGCATTTTACAGAGTAATAGTTCTTCAGGAGTCGCTTTTTAGGAACAGAGGAACTATAAAACACCTGGTAAAAAGGGACAGATCGTAACTACCTCACAGATCTGCACAGTATTTACAAAGCAAAACCAGAAAACACAGTATTTGCAAGAAACTGTGACTTGAGGTAGGGAAGAAATGTTTGTATTTGGTGACTGATTGTTGACAAAAACCAAAAAAACCCCAACACACTTTCAGTAAGGGAACCATCATTAACACGCAATATAACAATGTGCTGCATAAAGCCTCATATAGCCTGTGATAAGCTAGCTACTAAGTTTAAGGATGCCATCCTTAACTAGTTAATTTCCAAAGGCATGTTTCTCAGCTAAGGGTACATAATCCTTTACATATTTCATAACTAATGTATCATAGAGCTACACAGTTTCAGGATAACAAAGCTCAAGAAATCAAACTGATATTAGCTAAAACATGATACACTGAAAGAATTCTAGTTCTTCCCAAAGGAGAAACTTTGCTCTTCAAAGACATACTAAAAAACACACGTATATTTTCACTAGTATCCACATATCAAATGAAAGAAGCTCTATGAATAAGACCAGATGGTCTAAAAATATTCCTTTAATAAGTATGTACCAGCAGAAACTTCCCTCTAAAATACTTATTTTATTAGTGAAATGGTACCAAAGATAACAAGTATACAAACAATCTCTTTGCTCTATGCTACTTACACATCATAAATAAGACAGCTGTTGTTGCAAGACACAATCTTTCACAGTCTTCCTGTAAGCATACAGATTTTTTTTTATTCATTTATCAGAATTAGCTGTTTTCCAGCCAACAGCTTGTGGCTTAAACATCACAAAAATGGCTGTTCTATACTTTACATGGTAAAGCATTTTCTGTTGTCTTAAATGTACACAGTGGCAAGAACATTAAATCTTATAGAAAATGAAGAGTGATTAAGCAGCTTCACAAGCAAATTGGATTTTATTACCTTAGGAATTGGGTGAAGTTTTCATTCCCTGTAATATGCTTCCCTTCCACTGAAAGAATTAACTGTGTAAAGGACAAGTACAACAAATAGAAAGCAAATAGCCAATACACTATTTATTTTTTATTTTAACTGAAAGAAATAACACTTCCCATGAGGTAAGGCAATTAAGAAATTTGATTGCATTAAATTGTAGTAAAAATAACCTATGCAATTTCAGGTATAATTATGTCTTAAAAGTATAACTTATCAGAAATCTCATGTAACCAATTAAATTAGTTCAGAGATCACAAGCCATGTTTTGTCTTGACAAAAATACTTGTTTTGTCACTGTCTTTTACATGCCTTCTCCACAAAGAATTAAAAAAGAATCTCTACTATGCAAGCCCTGTGTATATTAGAACTTCTTGAAATTATTTATCCCCATTTCTTTGCATCCTATTCCTTTTATATCACCCAACAAGTATGAGACAAAATAACAGAGAGGTAACAATTAAGGCCATCCAAATGTAGATTAAATGTCTTAAGGGCTTTCTTTGATGCAGGTGATCAGAGCACACTTTGTATTCAGCTACTACTTTTGTACAGTGGTGGTCCCCAAATTACATCTTTTATTTATAAATATCTTCTAAGAATAAAAAATAAAAGTAAAATGGAGCTTCAATATTTTAACAAGTGAATCAAACAACCATTCTGACAAGTCACTTGCATTCTTGTCTACAGTATGGTGATGGCAAAATAGCAAGAGAGATCACACAAGATATAGCTGAAAATGTGTAACAGCACATAAACATTTCTAGAAAATACCACATTTTAAGAAGGCACTAAAGCTTCTGCTTGTGCTCCCATTTTTTTTTTTTTTAGCAAAAAAGAAAAATGTATGTTTTGAATGGCACCTGTACCATTTTCAGCTGAACAGACACACTGCAGTACATTTCAAAACAAAGCTATAAGTTCTGGTATCATCATACAGATATGCTCACTTCTCTAAGGACAAAGAAACAACAAAACAAAACAACTCCAAAATAACCCTGTAAGCTAACATAGTATCTATAACATGGCAATGTTCCTTTTAGGAACAGAAAAAGCGCATGCATTGTTCAAATACTTTAAAAGAAATACTAACTTCAGGGATATTAGTATGAAATTATTTTAAATAATAAACCCTAAGAATCTCAAGCAGTGAGCAAATGAAAACCATACTGATTTGTGAGTATTTAACATAAGAACAGTAAAATTGTGTTTATGCTTAAAACCCCTTTCCCTACACTTGTCATTTACAAGGAAAGAAAGTGTATATTTATGCACCATTTTCAAGCACATCAAACAGCACACATTGAAGTTTTTGTGGATTTTTTAACCTACAGGGCAAAACAATACAAAAGTCATCAACAACCAGTATTTTAAACAACCTTCAATGCATATCTTCAGCTTTTTTTTGGGAAGTACAGGTTTACATCTTTCAGTTTCTAGTTATTTGTAACAGCTTATAGCAAAACTTAACATAAATCATTTTACAAGTACAGCCATCATGGAAATGCATGGATTTTCAGAGATGAATAGTTCTGATGGCATCTGCCTTGTCATGGTATAACTACTGGTCCGTGCTCTCTTGCTTTACAGCAAGAAGACAACAAAGCTATCACAAGAATTGGAGGAGCTACTAGTACTATCAACACATTCAGGTTGATTGCTTTGACATTTTCTTCCACATTCTGGGAAATAAAATGCTTTGGATTTCATTCCTTAGTTGAATTAGAAGTCCATTCTTTGCTTTAAACCTCTTCCATTTTAATTGAGAGGTTTTCTTCATTTGGTTGACAGTTCCCATTCTGTTGTAGCTTCACTTCATCTGTCCTTTGTGCACCTCTATTGTCCACTTCCTTGTCAGTTTCTGAATTCTGATCTTCTTTACTGTTATCTTTGTCCTACCAAAGATAAAATTATTTGACAACAAAACAATATTCTTAGCATTACAGGCTATGACTTCCAACCAACTCAGTAATTTTATTGTTTCAATTTTTACACGTCTATCTTGTCTCTGCAAATTTTAAAACAGAGGTGTGAGCTTCTTTGCTCCCTTTTTTCTAACAGCTTTCTTTTCAATTGGCTGAAGTTAGGCACCGGTAGCAACCAATCACCCAAGAAATGATGTGATAAAGTGATCTGTCTTTATTAACTACATTCAGACAAAACAGAACAAGCAGCATCTGAAATTAAGAAGAGAAACAGCTCCAGAAATTAAGATTTCACCAACATTTTAAAAATAGAACATGACTAAATTTTTCTTATTTTTTGTCAGTTATCTGATGAATTTTAAGAGGGTTCTTGTGTAAGATACTTAAGCATTTGAACAGTCACCTAAACTGGCTATTTTGTAACAGCAGAACAATTCTGAGCACACTAAACTACTCTTTAAAGGTGTGCTGCTATTCAAATTCTAAGATTAAACAATTTGAATATGTTTCTTTGTTTAATTGCAGTACCTTTTACTTTGTAGGGAAAAATCCCACACCACTCATTAACAACTCTTCAACTTTACTCCTATGTAATCCACTATACAGACCAAATTAATGAGGGTTGAACTGCAGTGAGTTTATTTAAAAAGTAATCTTTTTTGCTTGACGGTCAAGCTACCCCTGAACACTGTTTCTTAGTTACATAGTCTGCCTGCTCCTGAAGTAGGCAGCCAGGCAAGTTTTAACTTGGAGCACAGAACAGGAAAGAGAAACAAAGTGTTTCTGTAACCTAATCTTAAAAACCCCTACAGCTCAACCAAAGTTCAAATACGGTGACTTAAATAGACCTAGCAACCCCAAACAAGCAAATACTAAACCCAAAGGGCAGTAATTTGGTAAGGACAACAGGAGAAAAAGAAGAGAAGAGTAAAAGAAAGAAAAAAACAGAGAGAGAATTTCAATAAAGGCTACACTATCACTTCATTCTGCTGATCACCTGGTCACACAAACTTACCTTGAAAGTAGTGGTGCTTTTGTCAGACTTCTCCCTTCCCTCTTTTTCTTTACTGCTTTTTTTCTTGGAAGTGGAGCGTTCTCTTTCTCTTCTTTCATTATTTGTATCTCTGTCTCTTTTTTTTTCTTTTTTGTTTCTGCTTCAGAAATTTTTTATTCAAGTTAGGATTTGATCCAACTCCAACAAACTTTAAACCATTTGATTGCAAACTAAACTCCCCGTGTGGATTTTCAAAAAACTTCCCAAAATTTAACAGAAAAACCCTTTGTAAAGACAAAGGGATTTTTTTTGACTGAAGAGAGCTAAACAGTGCATGTGGATCAGCACATACTGTATTTGCAAAGCAAAAAGCAAATTAATGTGTATCAGATGAAGGTATTTTATTGATATGAAACAATTTGCAATGCTGATTGATTTGAACCTGTCATTAAAAGAACACCAGAGCTCCTAAGTTCTGACGTAGTTTTAAATTGAAATTGAATCATACTGACCAACTGAATCAGTGAGACCAAAGCCAGAAAGACAGTGAAAATACTACATAAATCTTTCTTTACTGATCATTAACTTCTGTTTACGTCAAACTGACCTTCTTGGAGAAGGAGTTCGTGAAGACTTTCTTTTTGCCGTTTTTGATGTTTTAGGAGACTTGGAGGGACTTCTACTCTTCCTTTTACGCCTTTCTCTACAGGACCAAGAAATTCAAAATCATCAAAACCCCAAAATAATGAACTCAGAAAGGAGATAAGAAGTTTCTCTTCTTAGAAAGCTCTTAAAATGATCTAAAAACACCCACTGAATTTAACAGTCTATATTACCAACAAAATAAGAACTGTACAAATGAAAAAAGCTTTTGAATTCTTCAGTTTAGTGGGAAAGACAATATGAACTTCAAAATGTAACATTACAACCTGAAAAATCACTGCAACTTCAGTTTAACCTGTCTGAAATTTAATTCCTAAATGCATGAGCTAGAATTAGTTGGTTTAGAAGAGAACAGTGCAAAATGAAGCCCAAGCTGTTGTCGAAGTCAGAATAAATAATATCTACTATTTCTCTAGTGGTCCTTGCTTAGCAAACAGAATGTCATCATTCTGTAACACATGGAAAGGCATGTAGTGTTTTACAAAGCAGCTGTTTTACACAGCCATACAGAGGTTACTGAAGTTGCCATTATGGAGTCTGATCTTGAACAGAAAACAATAAATTATGGGTCATTTATATTGAGGCACACGTTACATTAAGAAAAAATTGAGCCAGTACAACTTAATTCAACATAAATACAGAACTCATCTGTCAAAATAAGATGATTTTTTCCAATCAACTCTTCATTTAGCAGGAAAAGTAGATTGGAAGAACAATCAAAGAAAAATACAGACATTTAAAACTAACTTCTAGATATGGTACAAAAGCCACATTTACGGGTAACAACTTTTGCAATGTTTGTGATTATTTAAATCTTCAATATTTAGAAATCAACTCTCATTGGATAAATTACGAAGGACATACGAAATTATAGCCAGTATTACTTTATGGATTGATATTCTGACAATACAATCTACTGTGACGTGTCCCAGTTTTGGCTAGGATAATTTTCTTTCTAGTAACCAGTACAGTGCTGTGTTTTGGATTCAGTATGAGAATGATGTTGATTATATACTGATGTTTTAGCTGTTACTTACCCTAAATCAAGGACTTTTGATTCTTATGCTCTGCCAGCAAGCAGATGCACAAGACACCGGGAAGGAACATGGCCAGGAGAGCTGACCCAAACTGGCCAAAAGGATATTCTATACTACAGGCAGCTAGTTGGCTGGGAGTTGCAGGTGGCCCTGGAAGATGGGCTGGGCATCAGTCAGTGAGGGGTGAGTGATGGTGTGGTGCGAGTGATGGTGTGGTGCATCATTTGTTTCTCTTGGGCTTTATTCCTCTCTAACTGTCCTTTTCATTACAATCAGTAGTCACTGTAATTATTTTATTTTGTTTTGATTACTAATGTGTTCTTTCCTCAACTCTCAGAACACAGCCTGGCAGAGTATGATGAGGCTGAACACGAAAGGGATGGATTGGTGAGGGAACAAAGGAAGTCAAAAAAGAACTGCCATGGTGGCATTTCCTCACTCCCTACCTTCTTTTGCCCCTCCTTTGCCCATTCAACCTCCATATCCCCACACCACTGGGGAGGAGAATAATCAGGAAAAAAGGAAAACTCCAGCACTGTACCAGCTGCTAAGAAGAAAATTAACTCTCTTTTGGTCAAAAACAAGACAGGGACCTTCTGTAGCTGCACAGGACAAGATTTCTTAAATATTTTGTTCACCAAGCTTTGAAGTTTGATTTCTCTTTGATAAACAAAACCATAAAATGGCCTCAAAATCATGGATTAAATAACACAATGACTAATCAGTTGTTCACTAGTTAATATGCATTTTATTTTGAACATCTACATATTTATCATCACTTTTTTTTCAGATAATGAGGATACAGGAAATTGATTATTCTCAGTGCTGTTACTTTGGCTATATTGAGTGCATCCCCACTTTATTTCTCTTTCCAGCATACATACCTGCAAATCAAGTGCTTTAGCAACTGTGTTCAAACTAGAAACTGCTTATCCATGAAATCTCATTTTCAGTTTTTGCTTTTATTTCAAGTTGAAAAACTGTAACTGTGTCTCACAGCATTTGTTCCCATCTCTACTACATCTGTCCATACAAAGATTTTTGTGCATCCCTTTCATTAACTCTCTTACACAATACTATCAAAGCAAAATTTAAGAAAAAACAAGTCTAAATACTTTGATAGTGATTTCATGTCTCTTAATTATTCACAGAAATAACATTCTGCACCAGTCTGGTGCTACTGGCTCTGCTAGCCTGTCAGACAGCTTCTTTGCCAACTGATTGCCTTCCCTGGTCTCTCTTCTTTCAGCTAGGAATCAAAAATAACCATCTTATTTCCAGTACTTGCATGCTGTCTGTCAGCAAAGTAAGGGCAGTTGCCATCTAGTTCTTAGAAGGTCCTGTACGTCTTATTCCACCTTCACCTCTCCTCCAAAAAGATGACAATTTGCCTAATACTTTACACTCATCAGAAAAATGATCAGCAGTCAACTGCTGTACTGTAAATCCAGGCAACTGAAATGCTTATCTGCTGAATAATCTTTACCAGAAAGGTCTGCAACCATTTCAACTATGCAATGTCCATCACCAGAGACCCCTAAAAGCAAGCTTTGACTCTGTAACCCAGCCTATCCAGGACTACTTTTCAGAGAACAATGGTGTTACTCAGGTTGGAAGAACACTCTGAAGATCACTTAGTCAACCTATCCCTGTCCCACCTTACAAGAGGGTCAATCAGAGTAGGTTATTCAAGGCCATATCCAGTCAAATTTTTATTATCTCCATGGATGGAGGAGACAATCACTTGAGTTAACGGCTTCCAGTCTGCTCAGCAAAACCACAGTTTCAACGTTAGAAAAAAGCCTTTATTTCCCATATGTCAATATGTGTGTGTCACCTCTTAACTGCCACAGGTCCCTGCTGGCTGTCTTCTTCATGCTTTTATCAGATATTCATACATATTAGTAAGATGCTCCTCAGCCTTCTCTTTTCCAGGCTAAAGAATCTCAGATTTCTCAGTATCCCCTTGTATGACACATGTTCCAAACCCTTTATCAGCTTTGTGGCCCTCCACTGGACTTACCCAGTATATTTGTATGTCTCTTGTAATGAGAAGCCCAGAACAGAATTCTAAATACGTTCTCATTAGAAGAAGAGGGAAAGAATTACCTTTCTTGCCCTACTCACAACAGTGCTGTCCTTGGCTGCAAGGACCTGTGAGACAGCCTTGCAGCCAGTCAGTCCCCATGCCATACTGATGCAGTGGGATTATTCCTGTCTGTGTGTAGGATTTATCTTTTCTTTGTTCAACTCCATGATATAACTACCGGTCTACTTCTCCAACCTGCTGAGGTTTCTCTAAATGGCAGACCAGCGTCTCCCCCCAGTTGGTTCTCCATTGTCTGCAATGCTGCTGAGGGTGCACTCTGTCCCACCAAGTCCCTGACAATAACATTCACCAGTATTGGCCTATGCATTGATGCTCTAAGGATAAGGTTGTACCTGAGGGAAAAAATTGTAAAATCATAATAAAAAGTATTTTCTTATCTTCCATCTTCAAAAGAACACTGCCCTTGTTTAACAGTACCTGTATCATATCAAAGTACGATTTTGTACTTTGACTCCACTAGAAGAGATGTACCAATTTCCACTAGAATTCTTTATTCAAGGATGTGACATTGGAGCCTTCCAACTGCACTTTCTTAACTAGTAAAATTCCTAAGGGGGAGCAAAACTGTTGCAAACTAGAGCACGAGCTCTTGGTAACATCCAACCAACTACACTTGCTATTTAGTAATAGGAACCTGGTTTTCCACCGCAGTTCCTATATTAGCTACATATTATGAAACTTAAATATTTTTCTGCACTCATCTAATTCAACTCTCCTGAGGCTACAGACAAAAAATGGTTTCAAAGCTGACAGAAGTACCTCTATGTGGGTCTTCCACTCATTAAGACAGGAAGCTGCATATGCTTGAAGAAGAAATGGCATTTTGCTCATAAACCTCAACACAAACACAATGCTCAGAAACCATTACACCCTTTTTTGCCTTCTATGAACACTGCACTGATGAACTTTGAGCACTAGAGGAATTCTGCTTCTGTCTAGTGAAATTATTGTAACAGGTAGAACTAGTCCAATTCAGTCAGTATTTCATTATCTTAAGGTTACAGATATAATTTGGTATTTAAATCTGACACAATATCACTGAACTCCCTGATTCCTGATGTAACAGAAAGGACCTTATCCACTAATGTTTCTGAACTTAACTTAGCTGCAATTCTTTTAGAATATGCCTGAGTTTGACTGCTTATCGAGACTGATTATAGTCTCATGGCCTTCCTGCTACACTGAGTTGATCCAGACTTCCTGCCAATTCAGTTTCCCTCAGAGGCAAAACCAACAGCTACATTAAATTTATTGTTTTCGTGCTTAAGGTCAGCAGTGTTAAGGAATGTTACTTTTAAGTTATACCCGTCCTAGTAGCTAAACCAGGTATCCATCTCTGAGATACATTCACCTTGTGAAAGGCTAGTCAGCCCAGTGACACGCCTGCTTCCTGCAGTTCAGCCATCCAGCCAAAAACTGACAAGTACTATCAAACAATTGTTTTCAAGACCTACAGATCAAAATGTTGCAGTAGGTAAGTAATGAAAGAACTATGTAACAGTGACTCAAACTTTTATCAGGGCAAAGATCATGTGTGTGATGTTGGTTAGAATTTTTGGCTGTTTGCAACACACAGAAATGGCACAAGAATCATCTGATTACTGTCCTCAAGGCTTATGTGATATGGTTATATGAAAGTCAAGCACCAGCAGCCCAACAAGAAACTGTGTTCTATCAGGCATCATACACATTTTTTTATAATAGATGTTACTTTCAATGAAAATCTACAAAACAGAAATAATACAAATTTATTTAGTAAGAGACATGGTGATAACACATAAAAATTAGGATGGTGCCTCACTGAACTGACAAGTCAAAAAAAAAAAAGAAAAGAAAAATTCTAAACAAACCTGCTGGAGCTACGAGATCTTCTTGAAGAGCTATAGCTTCTTGGGGGTGTTCTGGATCTCTTATCTTTCTTCTTTTTATCATCTCTCTCTTTTTCTCGCTCCTTCTCCTTATCCCCATCTTTTTCCTTTTCTTTGTCTCTGTCCTTTTCTTTATCCCCTCCTTTGTCCTTATCTCCCTCCTTAATCTTCTCTCTGTCCTTCTCTCCTTCTTTCTCAGTATCTTCTTTTTCTTTGTTCTGATCTACCTCTTCCTTGTCTTTTTCCTTATCTTTATCTTTTTCCTTTTCCCTGTCCTTGTCCCTGTCTTTGTCCTTATCCTTGTCCCTGTCCCTGTCTTTGTCTCGGGCTCTCTCTCTATCTTTGCTTCGCTCTTTATCTCTCTCCTTGTCCTTCTCCCTATTTCTCTCTTTATCTCGCTCTCTTTCCCTGTCTTTGTCTCGGTCCCTATCCTTCTCCTTGTCTCGGTCTCTGTCTTTTTCTTTGGCCTTTTCTTTTTCCTTGATCTTTTCTTTGTCTCTTTTCTTGTCCCTGTGAAAAGCCAAACACAAACCCATTAATTCATCTTTGAACTTTCCAATTAAAATGACAACTAATTTTTTAGTATACATCAAGATAAAGTGTGCATCTCTGTTGAAAAATAGTTATTCTTCAATACTTCACCCTTGTTCACAATGAGGGAAAGCTATATATAGCTAGGAAAAATGTGGTAGCCAAATTGGAGAAGGGGAGGCCAACCCCAAATCAAACCACTATCTTCCAAGTGACGTTACTATGCTTGGAGAGAATGTGTCTCTCCACCTCGCAATTATGTATATACATAACATATAAGTTTTCTATATTTTGTCAGGAGTGAGACAAACTCTACAATCTGTAAATCCACTCTTTACTTCAAGTGTATCCAAACAAAATGACCTTCAGATTAATCACTGCCAAATGAATAATGACAGCTGACTAATATAAGTCTTTACAGTCTACCATTTTCTCTCGAACAGATATCCTTGAACTGTTTGGAAGTCCCACAACACTTAATACAAGAAATAAAAAGAAAACATGGATAACATATCACCAGATTCCCTTAAAAGGCAAATGTTAAGTTCAAAACTCAATCAAGACAATTCAACCATCTGTAATGCTATTAGGAATTTGAAAACTATTGAAAAGTTGTTAATATAGTAAAAACAGAAGAAAGGAAAACAGCTTAGTTGGGACAAGAAGTATGATATATGCCTGTAAACAGTGCGGAAAATTCCATCTGATGTTCAAGTCATCAAGTCAAACAAAAATCAATTAGCTCACAACTTTGGCTGGAAGATTACATTTTAGTATAGGGCAATTTGAAAATGCCAGACTCCTTCTTTCCTCTCTAGTACAGAGTCACATGACAAAAGAACAATTGTAGAGAGAGAGACAGCAGAAAGCATAAAAAGGAGAAACTGATTATCAGGCCTTATTGCATCAAGAGAACCAGACTGACAGAAGTTACTGTCTACTGGTATTGATACTTATTCTACTGGAATTGATACTTATTCTAGATTTTTACAGATTCTTAGAGACTCCTTCACACATAAAAGATCCTAAGCAATCAAACTTTCCTCAAACTGAAGAAGTGTTTGGCTGTATCTTATTCTCAACTGCAAATAAACAGCAGACTGTTGTATGCTCTGTGACCTGACAACTTTGATTCCCACCAGGTTCTGTCAAATACTTTGTTAGGAGTCTCAGACAAGGAATGTAACATCATAAAGATGAAACAGCACACAGTCCCCACAATACCAGCCTTACAACCTCCCAAGGAATGCCTTCTAGTTAATTCATCACAGTGATTTCACTGGAGTTGCTCCTTCCAGTGAGCAGATGTCTCAAGAAGCTCAGACATTAGGAACAGAGAATCAAAAGGATCCACCAATAAAACCCAGCTGGATACACAGCCTGGTTTTGTTTCTACAGGGGTCCACAGATCTACAGCTCTCTTTCCCACAAAACTTCTCAAAGAACAAGAGGCAGCTGCACAACCAAAGTACAAATCTCTCTTTAAATGAATCAGGGGAATTACAGAAATGAAACAAAGAACATACCAACACTTCTATTCATGAAGCTATTTTCACAGGCACTTTTGGTTTGAGCTTATTCACTACTTCACTCCTCAGAAAATTATGCTATGATCTTGTTTGATTTCCACAGTTGAATAATTAGATGATCAGACATAAAAACTAATAGACTAGATAAAATACACATGTATTACATCCTGAAATACATATCTACCACACAATAGACAAATGCATTTGTTCCTGCTGTTTGACATATGAGAAAGTCAAACGTGAAAATAAAAGCTCATGCACAAAAATTTTATACATGTTCTCAAAATACAGGATCAAGGCCAGTCTGAATTCAACCCTCTCAACAGATACACATCAAATAAACAATATCCATTTTTTGTAGGTTCACAAGGTACACAAGCTATTCCTTAACTATTGGTTGAAGTCTGACAAAATTACCTCCTTTCAGTCAGCTTGGATGTTAGTATAAATGGAGACTAGACTATCAAAGGTCAGATGCCTCAGTGTGATCATTTAACCCCTGGAGGCACCATACATGCTACAAAAAGATAATTAACTCTATTCTAGCCAAGACCACAATACTCAGCACTAAAATTTACTTTCTGTCCTTTTGTCCCACAGATGAGACTCCACCCTTTACGGTTGCCTAAAAGGCTTGTTAATTTTTTTTCAAAAACTCTGTATTGTGAGCTAACAGTATCATTTTGTGGAACAGAACTCACCGAGAACGAGAGCGACTTCTTGATTTCCGTCTTTCCGTAGATCTAGACCGTTTTTTCAGGGGACTTCTAGATCTGCGTCTATCTTTGTGTCTTGAGAGAGATCTGTTGCCAGATCTACTTCTATATGAAGAATGCCAGAAGAAAAATATTTTAATATTGAAACTTCATATATGCAAGGTCAACCAACAAAACAACAGTATACATGTGTTGCCTCACCACATAGTACCATATAAAGAATTACACCTTAATAACATACTGTCTGCAAACGTTTGCAAATAAGGATACTTTATGCTTCACCAGGAATACCTGCTCCAGTTTGAAACAATGAACCATTTAAGTTATAACAATGTTTCATAATAATCTCCATGAATCAGGAATATTTAAGTTAATATCACAATAGATGTCCTTACGAAATGACACTGAATAAAATCTCGGAATGACAATTTCTAGCAGATTGTAAAAATAATTAGTTACATTTTACTTCCTTTCCAGGCCCAGTCACTTACTAAAGTCTTAACTCGCTAAAAAAAAAATTACTTTGGCTGCAACACTGTCTTTTTGCTTTTTTCTCCACCCTTATATTTTAAATTAATTAAAAATAGTGATGATCTGTGGTATAGCTTTTAGTCAATTTACCTTCTCATATAAAAGGATTTGTTAGCATGGATTTCAGTTGCAAATAAAATGCAGATACTCTGATTTAAAAAACCAAAATCTTATGAAGAAAACTGCACTTTTAATTTTTTTTCCAAAATAGTCTCTCTTTTTGGAAGATACTTTTCCTTAGGGAAGCAAAAAAAAAAACCAAAAAAAAACAAAACCAACCAACCAAAAAAACAAACAAACAAACACAAAAAACCAAACAACAACAACAAAAAAAAACAAACAAAAAAACCCAAAGCTGAATTCTCACATTCAGTTTCAAAAAGCCACATTACTGGGTACCTTGCTTCAGATGTTAAGGTACCATAAAGTAACTTACCAAAGACAGAAAGATTATGTGTATTACTCAATAAAACCTGAAGAACTGGGAGGTACAAAAAAAATAACAGCTGCACCTACCTTGTGCAGCTCAAGACACAGAGTGTAATATATACCAACAGGAGAGGAAGCCATTTTTTACAGCTTTGTTCTCCTTATCAGCAGGGAAATACAAATCAACTGCAGGGCCAATTAATTACAACTGAATCAAAGCACAACCTTGAATAAATTTTATGTCACAGATGAAAATGATATTATATAAAACAGTAGAACAGGGGAGCAGTAAGGGTAAATTATTCTTGTGGACAAAGCTGCCTCAACAGGTCAGACTGGCTTTTTTTCAGCATATTCTCAAAACTGATAGCAGCAATATTAAACAATTTAGCAAAACATAACAAAATATAATATATTTATTTAAAGCACAGGTTTTCCCTATTTAAAAAAATAAAAGCTTATCTAAAATCCCACCTGGTTTGTGTCAATACAAGATAGTACTGAAATTACTGCACTGTTACACAAAACCAAGTTTGTTTCTCAGTTATGCCTTGAGTTAGAGA
Organism: Dasyornis broadbenti; assembly: GCA_013397935.1. Taxonomy (NCBI): domain Eukaryota; kingdom Metazoa; phylum Chordata; class Aves; order Passeriformes; family Dasyornithidae; genus Dasyornis; species Dasyornis broadbenti. Next base: position 815,048 of record VZRN01005377.1, read on the forward strand.
CGCAGCAGAGAAACAAGCAATTAAGAAGTGGCCAAATGGTCCTTCTTGCATTAAAAAGGTACCTAACATTTTGAAGTTATTAAAAAACATGTACTGTGGTTTTCTGCTATTGTAAAACTGAAGCCTGCACTTGTATCATATTTATTTGATAGTACAATTGAATGGTAACACCCTGTCATCAGATTTTCTGTATCTAAAAGAATCCTAGTAGCCGTGTTAAAAGACATGAATGAAAGGATGCAACAGAGCTGTTGCTGGAATATGGGCAACACTCAACTTTTTAAAGTGTAAGCAGTCGAACAACATTCCAATTTTTTTTTGTTTCGTTAATCCTTAACATAGCCAAATATCTTTAGACTGATTTACCTAGGTTCTCAGAAGATACTCCTGACACTGAAAGAATCTGGACATTTTTGGGAAGACTTTATAAGTCTCATAGAGCAAGGCTGTTTCATTCTTGGAAAAAAATCCTAACAGATGTACTTCAAGAATGATGTAATAATTTTCTGTTTCAGAATTGAATAAATTTAGGAAAGCAAATAAAATTTGAAAAATAAGAAGCTGTCCCTAAAGTCTTTTCCCTGTGTTTTTTAAAAACATAATTTACATTTACAGGACAGTAAATAAAGACAGTGCATTAATTAACTCAACATTTAGAGGTTCAGAACAACAGGAATTCTATACCAAAAACCAGCCAGCCTATCTGCTCAGGATATTACCAATAAATTATATGCTCAGTCCACAAAATTCAGGTTTTCTTTTTAAAAAGGTCACAAAATGCCATTAGGCTACATAACCTAATATAAAAAAACCCATAAAATGTACAAAGAAACCACAGAAATTGTTATCTTATAAGGCACAGAAAGTGCCTTCTAGCATGTTTTAACTAAAAAGAAACCTAAAAACATTTAGTATTTAGAGGGAAAGAGTATTTATTTAGAAACTAAATTCATTGTTACTCTGATCTGCTGAGTGCAAGTTAGTAATCACTACAGAAATAACTGCAGACAATAACTACAGTCTATATAACTAAGAAATCTCAGTAACCAGCATCATGCAAAAAATCCCAACATGATTTAAGTCAAAACAGAAAGCATACCTACCTGTGTTTTGAGTGTGATCTTTTCCTTCTAGATCGGGATTTTGAGCTAGACCTGGATTCTGAACGAGAATGGGAACGAGATCGACCGCCTTTTCTTTCACTGCTCTTTCCAGACTCTGAGAGGAAAAAACCACTTTGCAGTGTAAGCTCAGAACATTTAAAGATCCCAGTTAACAATCTGGCACAAGTGGAATGTACCACATATATTGCAAGGGGCCTACTCTCTGCACATCTTCCTTCTTTGCAAATATCCTTCAGAAACATCCAAGAAAGTCATTGCATATACTCGTTGAGTGCAGCCATCCTGCAGCAGTACACATAAACCAGATAATTATAAACAGCTAGCTCTACTAAGAATGGGATTTACGTTGCTGCCACAATGCACAAGATCATAACATGTCCTCCTTTTGATCTATTATTCAATGTAATTACTTTTTTTTAATAACCTGAGTAGAGTAAATTTAGAGGGCACAGTTAAAATATAGATTATTACTGTCTGTACTTCTAAACTTTTCAAACACTGTAAAAATACCGAAGTTTTATTCCTCAAACATTGTTTTGTGGGAGGAAAGGATAAACATAATCGGGTGAAAAGTCTGACCAAAGGCCAGGAAGCCAACAGAAACCTTAGCAGTGAGCTCATCATTGTTCAGATACGAATTGTTATTTTGTTGCTTAACAGTGATAAAGTGTTAGAGTTATTTAATTCCAATCCCAAAATACAATAGAAAGTAATCCCCCCAAAAAAACCTCAAGACTCCACCCTATCCAACCACCATAAAACAATATCTGGGTTTGTTAGTAAGAAGAATGGCAAAAAGCTGCTGATGAAAAGAAATAGGAAGTTTAATAAATTGAGAAATTTTTTATCCTGTGGTTTTGCAATCAGTTTAAGCCAGCATAAATCACTACTGGAATGTCTGTCTAATCTCTCAACACACTAACACCTTCCTCCTCGACTTGGCATCTCAGTGTTGACAGGGAACAGGGAAACAATCTGGATGAAAAGAAGCCATTTACAATATGTTAACACTTATCCCAGATTCATTCTCTGATCCCATTTGCCTTGCAGATGCATGCAGTCTTGAGCCACCATGAAACAGAATTAATCTGCTGCAGATAAGGAAAGCATAATATTACTGCTTTCAGAACCATCCTAGCTCACTCTAACTGTGAAACTATGGCATTAATAGGTGCTGTGCTGAAGGACAACAAAAAATATAAAGCATTTCTTTTAAAAACTTCCAAGTACTCTAAACTTCAAAACTGCCATCATTAAGTATCGATTTAGTATTAAATTTGCATTTTTGAAAACATTCACTGAACATGTATCTGAAAACAAGATATGATGAAATAAAAAGCTTCATTCCACTGCTTTGTTGCATGAACAGAATTTTAATTTTTTTTTTTTACTCCAACACATACTGAATACCTTTGGGTACCCTTCTCCTGTGTCTGAAAATGCTCTTAGAAATGTGTACCAAGGTACACAAAGAATGTGTCTGTTCAGTAATGAACACAATATACCTACCTGGCTCAATAGCAGCAGATATAAAAGACTGGGCTTCCCTTACTCTCTTCATCACTTCTTCCAGCTCCTTGGCAGCAGCTTGTGGTGTCATTTCTGGAGGCTTCACTATTGCATTATTGGAGTGATTTATTCTAAATTAAGGAAAAATAAAAACTTTTAATTCTTAAGCACTTGAACAGGGCAAACGAAAAGCAGGTAAGAAAAGAAAGCATCTCAACTTCTATGTACAATTAAAAACTTAAAAGTCCATCAAAATTCCAGATTTGTAACACTTATCTCTTCCAAATATCCCAAACTTCTTAATATTCTGAAATCTTACCACTTTTAAATAAAGGTAGCACAGTATTTTTGTGTTACAGTATTTTTAGTAGAAGTTTAGGAAGTTATTTCTCTATTTCAGATCAAATCTCTACATTAACACCTACTAACTACATACACATCATACAGAAAACTTAATTAGTACGAGGAACATCAAAGATTCTTTCACTGTTATAAGCTTAAACTACCTCAAGATTTATAGAAATATATTTTACTCAATTCTATACATATTCTACTGAGAGAAATTTATGCCAAACTGCAAAACTGGAGTTGACAAAAATATTCTGGTTTGTTAACAACAGGTCCTCATACTGAAGAAATACTAGTCACAGCATTTTCCTATATATAAGTCATAAATGTGTAAACGATACAAAAAAATCTCTCATTCAACAGTAAATACAGATAATTAATTTCTTACTTCAGTGGCCGGTCTCCAAACATAACTCCATTAAAGGCAAGAGCTCGAGGTACAGAATTTTGGTCTGCAAATTCCACAAAAGCAAATCGTGTTGGCTGGGTCTCATCACCTGCCATTCGCACAAACTTGACTTCTCCAACTTGCTTAAAGAATTCAAGCAGCTGATCTGCTGTTGTAGTCTAGAAAGAGTTGAAGAGCTCAGCTGAAGTAAACCATACAATGTAAACCAATTACCTAATATACTGGGTAGTTTAAGAGCTACAGATTTTGGAATATCTCAGCATTATTACCAAATTCATGTCGCCTTTGTAATGTTACATTTTAAGACTTAAAGACATGTACTTTTTCTTCCATTAATCTGAAGAATATTCTATAATTTTAAATAGTGCAGCCACAAGCCCTTAACCCTCCATGTAGGCTAAAAAAAAAAAAAAAATTACATAGGATTTTTTGAAAAAACTGCTAAGAAATTTCCTTATACACCTATTTCCAAGCTACTAATTGTGACTTTTGATCTATTAAAACAAAAAATCCAAACAATATTGAAGGACTTAAGCTTTATCTGGCTTTCTATTAGCTTCCAGTTTGTTTTATCATGATCAATAGTACTTTTACACTCAGTAGCTATTTCAGCAGTCAAAAACCACAAAATGTAATACTAAAATACAAAATATTGCTATCAGTCAAAAGCAAGTATTTTTCAGTTAATCTGATCACCTGCTGAAAAACAAGCTACTGACCAAAAGATATTTATGCTAATTTTGCAACTTCCAGTAAGACACATCATTCCATCTTACTGTACCTAAGCAACTGCACTGTGTTGTGGGGGACAGCTACCATGATTCTCATGACTTCTGAAGATTGCTCATCTAACACAACCCACATGTACATTTAATCAACACCACAATCCAAAGTATGTTTCTTTAATTCAGCTACAGTGGATTTCTCCGGTATTTTGACAAAGCCTAGTCTGACCTGACTGGCACATGAGCATTCAAAATTCAAAACTTCATGAATAAGAAAAAAAATTTAGAGGGTTTTGTTTAAATTCATGTTATTATTTAACAAATGGAAACTCTTTAACATGTAGGATTAGAATTCATAAATTACATTTTCATGCCTTCCATTAATATTTCCACAATACACAAACAGAAAAAAAGCTACCTGAGAATTCAAGTTTCCAACATATACTGTTCTCCTGATTTCATCAATTTTGGATGGATCCACATTTCCCATAATTGGTGGTTGTGGTATTTCTCCCAGTGCCGTAATGTTAGGGTCCAATGCTGCTGCTGGTATAGCCCCTAAAGTACCAAGTGAAACACCGAGCTGGAAAACACAAACACAGAATACAATTTGCAGCCAAGCACTGGTGAAAGATATTTCACTTCTGAATACTTGTTTGTCCTGATGCATTTCTGCAAAAATAGATCTAATGAATCTAAGTAATACTTTAAGCTCACAGTGCAGCAGGTTTTGTACAAAAGAAAAATCTACCCAGAAATAAGCTTACATAGTTAAGATATTCTGTGGGTTATCAGTTAGCATCTTATCAAGGAGATCTCGAGAAGGATATATACTCATCACAAAACATACAGGCTCTAATGCTTAGAGTCAACCAAACTGAGTTAGAAAAGATACTTTCAGACACTGCTAGTATTCTCATTTTTTTGAAACAAGTATTTGGACTAGATGAGGAACAGCTGAGACCTTGCCCAGCAAGGAAAGAAGGGAATTTCCAGTGCTCAGGGCCATCAAAGGGACAGATAAGGCATCTTTTCAACAAATGAATCACCCAAGACAAGACTAATTACAGCTGAAATGCAAAGAATATTCAGTCTAAGTTCCTCCCTCGTTCCCAGAGAATAAGAAAAATACAGCTCTCATGTCTGGAACTGGACATTGAAATATCTCCTGCAACATGTTATAAAACGTCACTTAAAAATCACTACAAAATTGGTCCACTGAGTTCCCAGTTTGAATTTTCTCTACCCAAAAAGCAACCACCTTTCCAAGAAACAAATGTTTTAAAAAGTGTGGGAAATTCTTAACTAGCCATCAGTAATTTTTTAATGTAACAATATTTTTTTAATGTGACAAAGGGAAAAAACACTCTATTTTACCCTTAAATTTTAATGCTTCAATAAACCGCAGCAGCTTGCTGATGTCAAGAATGGCTTACAGAGGCAAAAGGGAATGGAGCAAAAATAAGAGAACCAAGCTCCTTTACTTTTTGTAGTGAAAACTTTGTTAGACAAACTGTCAAAAATCTTGTCGTAGAGACATCAAATAAGTCTCTACCGCAACTTTTAATACTCTGAAGAATGGTGTCAATGTAACTACTATTTTCTAATAAATTTTCTGGCAGTGGATAGCACTACCAATGGATCAAATTGATGGCCCTATAGGGGAGGACAGCAATTAAAACAAACAACAATCAAAACCAGTATTCATTTACTATATGAGAAAACAGTAATCTGAAAAAACAAAACCATGGAAGGGTAGCATATGGACATCTTCTGATCTATTCTCAGAACTCTGAGTTACCACAGATAAAACTTCATTGCAACATCCGAGGACCAGATAGTCCTTGTTGTCTGAACACACAATATGCTACCGAGAACAGAGGAAGCCAGAAATTATACAGCCACTGAATTTTACTTACTGTAGTCAAAGGTGTTGGTGTAGGTATAGGAAGCAACCCTGCACCAGGCATCAGACTTGTCATAGTAGGAGCAGGCGCCAACAGAGAGAGGGCTTTGGCTTCATCTGGGATTTTACCTGAAGAAGAAAAATGGAAGCATTACACAGAGTTGGAACACTCTACAGATGTTCATTACTCTATGATTTTACAATTACCCTTGCAATTAAAAATGTAATAAATAACAATGAATCTATCTACCAGATCCTTACAAAGAAACAAATAACTTAAGATTTTCCTTTTACCCTGCTCTATTAGGAAAAACAAAAGTGAGCAAAACTTCAAAGACTAGCAATCTCATTAATGGATTATTATTTTTAAAACTGAATAATGTATATAATTATTTAACACTTTGAGCTATGGGTCACCTGTACTGGAAACTTAACGTTCATGAACCAAACGATATCAAGCATGGACGCTTTCCCAGGGCGGTGTTTTCGCGGTGATCGAAAGTTGTTTTACACATGACAACCGTTCGTGTTGGCTGCATCACTAATAGCACACAGAACATCAGATACAGAAAAGAAGAACATTTTTTAAAGTTTAATCCCCAGAAATGGCAAATAACCAAATCAGTAAAAGAAAGAAAACAAAACAAAAAAAAAAAAAAAAAAAAGGGAAAAAAAAAGAAAAATAAAAAACCAAAGTATGTGCTGACTGAAATTCGTGCTTTTCTTTATTCTTCTGGTGCTTAGAATGAACCTACTTAGAATGTAAAAATAATAAAACATAAAATAACAAACTACTGAACTGCTGTGACTGCACACAATACATACTACAAGTGAAGTTGAAGGTGGAAGCAGGAAGAGCAGAAAAAACGTAGATTTGTATTGTCTCACATTCTAGGTCACCTCACTTTATCTGAAACTGGTAAGTTAAACCTAAATTTACTGAGATTGAAGAAAATCATAACCAATCAGGCTAAGCAAGGTCTATTTTCCCAAAATATGTACTTCCAGCTATTTCAACCTGATTACAATCCTCCTGTCATGCTAAAAGTTTAAGTAATAACTAATCCGAAATAAATGCAGATTTCATTCAATGTTAGCCATGGTCAGACTACTAAATGAACCCCTAAAAAAAAAAAATCTCCAAAAAATCAAAAGACTTAATAGTTAAGCAATTATGATTACAATTAAATTTACATTTTAAATTTGAAACACAAAAGGATTAAAACTAGTACAAACAATAAACACTAAACTAAAAAACTACTGAAAGAAGTTCTAATCACCCTAGGTATCTATGATCTGTTCAAACTTACTAGCATTACTGTATATATGCCAACGAACTGAGCCCTTTGGTATTACCCCATAGACCTTAATAAAGTAAAGCCTCTTATTTAAAAGTTTTAATAGTCAAGTGTTATGTAAAAACTGTGCCAGTGGTTTCCTGCCTTGATTCATACTACATAGGTTTCAACTACACAATGTCTAAATTCTGAGTTTAAAGATTAATATATATTCTTATCAAAAAGGAAAAGCAAAGTAAGTTTCAAAACACCATGCAGGTTTAGTGATATGAGTTCCAACTGACACCACAGAAAACATACTACTTTAAAAAATGGAAAGAAACAAGTGCTGCAAACCTGCTCTACAGATCTGCAGGAAAGTCTGGGTTATAGTTGAATATGATCAAAGGACAAAAAAAATCTAAATGAAACTTAATTGATATGTAGTATGGGTGGAACAGAACAGATGAAATAACAGTATCCATTTTTGTTCATGCTTCCTATTTACATTATTTTATTTATGATAAATTTTGAGACACCTTGCACCTCAACATGTAAGAAACCACTTGATTTTGCTATCTAAGGGAGAAAAATAGGAAAATTATTAATACTTAGGCATTAACTGTGCAATAATGACTTCCAGGGCTTTTTTAAAAAACATGCATGAATCTAAGCCACCATCACAATGTTCAGCAGTCTTTACAGATCTCATTTTGAAGTCAGGCATGCAATGAGAGGTGTACCTGATTTGCCTGACTGCTCAAAAGTTTCAGGTACTCTGCACACCCTGCCTAATACGTAGGCCTACTAACAGGCTTTTGAATATACAGTTCCAGCAGATGTGCATGCAAATTAGGCACAGAATTATGTACCAGTTCTTCTGAAAATCTAAATACTTAAGTTTTTACAAACGACTAATGAACCAAAACTTATCCTGCCTGAACAGTGAGCATCTTGCAATTAACCAGACACTCAGAGGTTTCTATAGATCAGGAGACACGCACAATGTCCAATGACATCCAAAAATCCAATGACAGAAATGGCTCTGGAAGTGGTGTGTCTGCATGGTAACTGAGATCCTTGGTCAGTAATGTACATAAGTATATGCCTAATTTAAGTATGCACTTACATACAGCCAATTCAATACACACTTAACCAGGTAAACTTAAAAAATGCTTAGGCATTCAGCCCTTTTACAGAGGAGCTGAGTTAGGCACATAACTAAGACAGACAATGACTCAAGTTGGGAAAGGACTTAAGTAGAAGCCTAAACTTTAAGTAGAAGGGTCATAGAACTGAAATAATTGATATTAATAATTTGCTGAAACATCGTTCAAGAAATCCGCTGAACATTTCAGGTAAATTCACCATTATAGCAGCTTACAGAATGAACAGCATGCATATGAAAATTGTAAAGTTTGCAGCATTATTTCCAGAATACTTTGGTCTTTCAACAATGTGAAGTTCTATTTTAAATAAAAATCAAGTTGGTCAGTTCCATACCACAAAGAAAGATTAATTTATTTTGTTTTCAAGAATGAGAACGGGTCTGTTTGGACAGACAGAACCCTGAAAATTGCCTGCATATTCAAAGATACTGTCTCTTCAGGATAACTTTTCCAGTTCTTAAGACCAAGTCAGTGTTTTAAAAAATTCTATAAAACACTGTTGTGGAGGGAAAAAAATAAAATCTGCAGTATCTTGAGTATCTACCTCCGTATTCTTTAAACAGTCTTGAAAAAGAAATTGACAGATAAGCCCAAATAACCTCACGAGTTACAGGCTTTTAATTTTGCAGTTTTATCTCCGTGATTGTATTTGTAAAGCCCACAAAAGACAAGAAAACATGCAGATTATGACACAACAGATTAGTACAATTTAGTTTAAGAACAACACTTTCATTTTTAGAACACAGTATTTAAAATCTGAATAAGAATGAGGTCAAGATACTTATTTTCTAATGAAGAAAGCAGTCAAAATAAATATGCCACATCTATACCACATCCTTAGACAGATTTTTTAAAAGCTCTTCTCTTAGTAACTTACAGGTTCTATGATCATTTATTTACAGATTCTTCCCTTTGCAAAAGAATCTGGAAGCAAATGCAGATAGACCCAGCACTGCCTAGAGGCACAGCTGTGATTGCTCCTTTTTTGTACTATCAGTCTTTAAGAGCCCTAGACAACCTGGTCCATACTCGAATCCATTTTGCTGAAGGCTAAACAGAATCATGTGCATTAAACAAGTACTAATCACAAAATTTTTATTCCTCAAGCCCTCAGAAGAATTTCCTACACTTTGTAATGAACCTATAGGTTTAACCCTCATGCCCAAAAGTGCTTCTGCAGTGAGTTTGCTTATTTTAAAAATACTGAAGAGTTCACAATCTACTTTAAACACAAAAAAGTCATTATTTTCCTGCTATTTTAAATCAGTGGAACACATATACTTAGAAATAAAATAATTTCTATGTGATCCAACTCATGAATCTTAGTGCATTTAGCAGAAGTGACTAAAGAGAGTACAGCTCCTGGCAATTACATCAACTGCCACAGACAAATCCAACAAGGACCATGAATCAAAGCTCTTCCCAGCTGCAGTGCACAGTCTGGTGAAAAGAGTGAAACTGAGAGATCCCAATACACCTGCCTGGGAAGAGCAATGCCTGAGGACTAGACACACTACTTTGTCCACCATTTCTGTTTCAGGGCTTCCATTCCAAAAGAAGTAAGAACATTGTTTAGGGATGAGAACCATCTCATTCACTCCAGCATGAAGAGCCAGGGCTTCTGAGAGCGTGGGACAACTGGAAAACCACGTTTTTTTCCTGACTTTGTTTCTGTGGTTTTTTTAAACCTCTTCCTGAAATAATCACCACTGGAGCATGTTGAAGTGCAATACACACACACACACACACACACAGAGAACTGATTGAATTTTCCCACAAGTAACAGTATTAAAAGACAATGTGTCTCACATAACACACTCCAACCAAAACTTCAGGCTGCATTTGTACTTATGAGTGGTAAACAGTTTTTTTCCAAAAACTACAAGAACAAAAGGATGAAATCTTACTACCACTGACCTCACTGGAACAAGATTTCATCAGAAGTAAACAAATATTTCATGACATTCAATATTCATAGAAGTTCAATTTCAGAAATAATTTTTTTAAATGTATCATATTAGACATAAATCGTAAACCTTCTAAATAGCCAGTACAACTTAAAATAAAATGTTCTGCTGAGGAAAAGTAGCAGAGAAATATTATGACTTTAGTTTCTAAAGTTGTTTTCTCCAGAAGTAAGAGTTTTAACTGTCCTTTTCCAAGATAAACTCATAAAGCACAATATATGGAAGAATATATCTCAAAACTGATGAATTTTTCACTATTCTTGTCTTCTGACACAATGTTGAATTTAGATGCTTAAATGTATTCCAAATCAAATTTATCCTTAATTCAGAGCATTAAAAACTAACCATATTCTAAATTCTCTGTATACCATCCACCATTCATAAGCAGCTCCAGGTCAACTTCAAAATCAAACACTGTGAACCCTTTACAAACATCATTTTTACAGAACTGAAGTACCAGTTCACAAGTACAAGGGAAAAAGATTTAACAGAACAAAACAAAAAAGGGACAAAATAAAATAAAAAGAAACAAAGGAAAGAAAGCAAAATAAAATAAAAACAGAGACAGGGCGTCCATCTTCAGCAGGCCAGACTTCGATCTCATTTCCCCCATGAAGGTTTCACTTGGCGGCAGGTTTAGTGGCATGGCAAACAATGCCTAACTCAGGCAAGTGTAACAGGTCTGCCTTGGCCAGTCTAGTCATCTAATAATGCACAAATATCACACAGAGAAAACATACAAAACCAAATTAATAGTCAAAATCCATCTACCAGATAATGTGGACATAAAATTTAGAACGGTTAGGGTGGCATCTTTGTTTATCTTTCAACCTTTGCATTTTCAAAGCATATTTAAAGAAAAACCTATGAATACACACACACACGTCATATTTTGACAGCTTAATAATCTTACTTCATTTACAATTACATTTTTGCTAAATTGTTCATTAAATGTCACATAATTTATATTGATTTCACTTTGTAGTGATTTCCTCCTCGATTTACCACTGTTCAAATACATTCCAAATTCTAGATTTTATCCTATTTTCTAAAACAGTGTTTTCAGTGTTCCATTTTACCTCTCCTCTATGTTCAACTTTACACATTAAATATTTTATTACTAGCAATGTCAGCCAATGGTGTAATTTTACCTCCTGGTAGGATAAAACCATCACTAGTTTTAAAGCCCATGATCCGTTAACAATGCATTATATGATACATAGTGAAAAAACCCTTGCACCATGGTCTCCAAAGCCATACTTATTTCCACGCAATAAATTCATCAGGAAGTTAATTTTGTATCAATTCCCATCTTTTTATAAGTGACTGATTCTGATATAAATTTACAGGGAACAGCATTCTGACATTTAAAAAGTGACTTCAAAGACCAATCATTTGTACACCTAATTATGCATACATTTCTATGGAGCCCAGAATCATTCTGAACAGTGACGATATGTTTTCTCAGAAACACCTGATCAGCCAGTTATGAATACAGCTGGAACAAGATTTGTCAGAACTTTGATTTACTCTCCTTTCATGCATTGTCTACCACGAAAGACAGAGGAAAATGCAGTTTACCTGCCTGTTGCCATATCATGTCAGGCAGTGATCTCATCACAAGAAAAACACCAGGAAGTGTTGTTCACTCATTAGGCAGCCATCTTCCCTCCCTGGCAGTACTGAACCAGTGTTAAGATCTTATTGATGAAATACAAAACTAAGATTCTGAATCATCTTTAGTCAATTTATTCAGGGGCAATCCTTCAATTGGAGACTCTGGTCCCCTTAGCCTCTACACTGTTTCAAGTGTATACAGCAACATTCTCTTTGTATACTGCAATATTCTCTTTGCGGTTTAAGAAAAAAAAAATATGAAACCAAAGAGGCCCCAAAACAAGGCACAAAAGCAACTAAAATCCTAAGCTTTACAAAGACAAATGTATGTGCTGTATGCCCTGCCTAAGAAGGCTACAAGAATAGGCAGTATATTGTTGGTCAATATGGCCTTTAGTGAAAGTACTTTTATGGTTTGTGAAATTTTGGAGACTTGTCAGAGTTTGCTAAGAACATCCCAGGTAAATATTACAGCAGCATTCATCTCACACTGTCTAGATCATGATGTGGCAAACATGCCAAAAAATGGTACTCTGGGACCATTGTTAACAAACTGCAGGAAGTCAATAGTATTTTTTTGAACCAAAACCTGATTCTTGCAGTTAGAGATGTTAATAAGAGGTATTTCTTGATCTGTTGTGGTTTATGGTTTGATTACTCTCCATATTGTTGCTCATGGCAAAACAATAACCAAGTTGAAAGTGAGGTCAGGTTCACTCCATCAGCTGGAATGATTCCACCCTAAAGAGGCAAAAGGTCCAGAACCAGTCAGATGCTAAATTCCACAATGATCCCAGTGAAGTCAATGGGGCTCTGCCTAACTCCAATGATCAGAGGACCCTGCTTCATGCAACTGTATTCAGATATAGGATGCTATATTAACAATACAAACTGCCTTGTACTCAACACGTCTGTAAAAGGATGGCCTCAGAGCTAGAAATATTTATCAACTTAGTATTTGTCACGTATTTTATTTCATTAGGAGTTTTAAGAACATTTTATGAGGGAAGTATTCTGGATGGATCACCTGCATATTTAAAGAGATATCCAGAACCAAAAAGGAGTACCAGTATACATAAGAAAAGTGTTTTAAGGCACATGAAGTAACACCTTCAGCAGTAACAAGACGGAAAAATTGTTTTTTAAGAATTAATCTAGCAGGTAAATATTTATATTCAAACAGTATTTTGCATGCTACGTATCTTAGATTAGATAACTCTAAAATGGCCAAATAAATATATCACATCTACAAAACAAAACTGGGATTTGCTCTAAAAAAATGCAGAAATAATCAGTATCTTTAAAAAACCACAACTCAACAAAAATTCCACTACACTAAAGGTGATACATTAAGATTCAAATTGAAATTATACTGTGTCACAAAATTGCCTGATCTTTTCAGAGCTTCATTGACTTCAGTGAGAACTCTGTGTGTGAATACACTTGCCAACACAAACTACAGTAAAAGGAATTATTTTCCTTTCTTTTCCTTCAAAATATGTAGTAACTATGGAAACCTGAGTTATCATAACTTCAACCAACTATGCTTTTGCTAATGCTGAATTTCAATTAAATATGTATAACTGAGTTTTTCTTCTTTCAATTTTCAATTTTGTTTCAAGGCCTTTTTTTTTCAAAAAGCAGTAAAATAAAATAAAATAACAACAGAGCACCACCTTCTTACATAGAAAGCTTAAAACAATTAACAGACACAATGAAGACCAACATTACAGAATAATGTCTAAGATACCAACCTTCTGCGCAGGGCACAACTATCAAAGCTCTGTCAATAAAAACCGTGTTAGTTAGATGCTGGGCCACACCAACACTCGATGCTTCACGAAACTTAATATAACATACTTTGGAGGAAAAAGCAAGAGGTGCATTGCTGTAAGATAAAAGGAAAAAAAAACAATTAGTCATAATTGCATGCATATATTTTTAACTATTACTCCTAACAGAAAAAAAAAAGTTTCAGGCTTCCTAAAAAAGGGAGACATGAGTATAGAAATCTACTAATTTGCCTACTCACTGTTTCAGTGAAAAAAGCATGGTGTAGCACCTCCTGCTTTTTAATGAAAATTTGCATAAGCCAAAATCACTAACTAACAAGGCTAATTTTCTTTTATAATCTGGCTACACAACACTGAGTAGTACATTTCAAATTACTGTTCTAAGGATCATATTTACTTGACGATTACAATTGCCAAGTAAATATTTTACAGTTTACCTTTTTTCCAGAAAATAATCTTTGTTTAGGGAAGTCAAACAACAAACCCTGCAATTTTTTGGTGGGTCCTTCAGATATTAGCCTGTAAAAATGAATATTCTATTTCTGGCTTTCACAAAAGCAGTTTTATTAACTCTTACCAAGATAAAAGCAGCTCTTGAGAGGGTTTTGTAATACTGGGTCTTAGCTGACTAATGTAACAAAACCCCTTTTTATCATTTGCCTAGGTTTGGCATAGTGTAGGACGGGGTAACACTGGAGTAGGAGTAAGTCACCATTAGGCTACAACAGGGAAGAAAATTTGCAATTCACTTTTCCATTAGGCAGTATACCACCAAAGAATGTGTAAACATTGCAATCTTGATCAAAAACACGTAAGTTTGCTTTAAAAATGGATTCCCTAGTCAAGGTTTGTAACCTTTATATGAGCAGCTTATTTCCTTACATGAAGTACCAGTAAAATCTTCAATGAGAGAATGCAATAGGATATTGCTGGAATATCAGAATTTTTCATTTGAAATCATGGAAAACATGTTGCATAGACTGTTTCATCCTGGTCCTGCCTCAACCAAAATGGAAATACTTTTCAAATTTCTGAAAGCACCAGGAGCAGTTCACATTTCATACAATCTATCTTGCAGTCCCCTTAAATTCAAAGCAGGTACTTTCCCAGTTGTTCTATGAAATTCTACCAGACTTCAGTATTTAAAAACAAATTTGCAAGTTTTAGACACATTATATCATCATATTAATTACAAAAAAAAGTCAAGAACTTAAGCCTGAGGCAAGCAGATCAGTATGTTTCTGGTTACCAGGACAGTAGCACCAATGTATAGTACCTAGAGATGGCCAAATCCAGAAAGGCATTCAGAAACATTTATGATGGAAAATTCTATAAGAACAGATACACTGTGGAGGAAAAACTAAACAGGGAGTGGGAGAGACCTAAATGTGAAAGTCAACCTCATAAGACTTAGAAAAGCTTTGTAAGATTAGCCACTACACATAATTAAAGCGGGCAAAAGAAAAGTACTAATGTTTTCACAGTTCCAAGTTTCCACCTTCAGGAAGGAAATAACCGGATAGAATAGCTTCTTAGCCTTATTTAGGGGCTATAACGTCTTGGTTGAGACCAGTCTCCAACATCAGAGGTGACAGCCAGCTGTGACTTTTTCAGTACTCAACAGAAACTTTGTTTACAACAAGACTTCTATGGCCACAAATAGTTTTTTATTTGGTTTGGTTTGTTGGGTGAGAGGAATGTAAGGGAAGGGAGGAGAAGGTGTCCTGGGGTTTTTTGTTGTTGTTGTGGTTTGCTTCTTTCTTTTTAAATACACCCGTCAGTGGTATAATCCAAATGGCTGAAGCCTCCACTGAAGGTTCTCTGGTCCACACTGTTGAACACTTCCAGTATCACCTAGGTTTTTTTTCCCGTTTTGGTTTTCACTGCCAAGTCAAGAACATAATTCTGTTCCAGGTAGTTTCAAGGCCCACAAGAATCCTTACAAATTTTAACATCTATAGAGCCTGCAATGACAAGTGTGTTTTTTGAACACTGGTGCAAATGAGGCCCTACACAGGCGTCTTGGGACGGAGTGTCTCCCAAAGGTTAGGAAGAGGAAATTCTCCATAAGGAGACCATCTCTACTAAAAACACATCAAAGTTGCATCTATATCAAGGGAAACTATTAAAATCTAAGAAGGTTTAACAGTGATGGAGTCCTCTCCTTTTATGAAGTCAGCCTCCAAAAATCTTCCCATCAGGCTTAAGAAGCCTTTCCTAAAACAGTAAAGTCCTATTCTGTTTTATTTTATTTTGTTGCCCTTTTTTTTGCTAACCTTTACATAGGGAAGAGGGGTTTAGAAAGACTTAGTATCTTTTCCCTACAGTTACACAGCACTGATGTTGTCAAAAAGCAACTCCTACATCTCCAATTCAAAGTAACTAAAATCCAGTTAGTTTCTTTAGGAAAACAAAAAAAAAAAAAAAAAAAAA
>VZRN01005377.1:831349-883863 GCA_013397935.1 Dasyornis broadbenti
AAAAAAAAAAAAAAAAAAAAAAGGAAATAAATATCTAAATAGTATTTGGACATTTCTGACATTTTTGTTTCCCTTTGTAGGAAGACAGCAACTTTCATTTCCCAACAGGATAAAAATCAACCAAAATATTTCCTAAGAGTGATCGACTCAGGAAAAAAAAAAAAAAAATTAAAAAAAAAGGCTAAAAAACCATTTCTCTAACTGTTCAAATTTCCTCAGGAGGGGTGGGGCGGGGCGGTGAAGTGGGGTGTGTGAGGTGTAGAGGACATGACATAAATTAGTAACTGATTAAAATAGAATGTTATGAAACAATTGTGCAGATCCGTTTAAATAAGGCTGTGTGTGTTTTGTCTCAGAGGCCTCACCTATATACTGCTGTCACTGCAGTATATAACAATGACTATTTATTGGACGATACAGATGACAAGTCTATATCCCTTTTCTCGGTTAAGTGAAGGTGGCCCATCTACCTGTGTCAAAACAGGTAAGGCATACAAGTGAAAGTGATTTGGGTGGCACCCCTCAATGCTAAAACTAGGCCTTGCCCAAATACTCTGGTTCATGTACAAAACACCTTTAGGCTCCAAACTAGAGGAGGCCCCAAACCCCACTGCCATGGTCTCACCTCTCAAGCTTACTGGGTTACAACCAGAGCGGTGCTTCCTGGTGGCAGAACACAGAGGCCAATCCAATCTTGCCCTTGACTAGGGAGGGGTTACGACCAACTAGCCCATCACCCAAGTTTTGGTTAAACCAAAAGTTTATTCTCAGTGTTCTAGCTTCCAAGACCACTCCAGACTATCCATAAGCAAGCAGTGTTACACAGCAGGTCTTTCCACACCTAATGGAGACAGTTTGTGACTCCCTGCTTTCAAACAACTCATTCTGCAAACACCCAATTGTTGCTCAAAAAAGTTTTTCAACATTTAACTATTCAAAAATCCTCTTTACCCACATTTGAAGGCTCATCACTACAAATATCATTTTGAAGGCTACTCTGAAACAGTGTTCAACCAGGTGACAAGAGTCTCACAAAAGTATGTCTGGGACTAAAAAATCTGATTACAGGTGTCACTTGTCTCCTACTATGATGAAAAACACCTCTAGGCTGTGTCAGTGGCTGGCATAGTGGAGTACATACCTAAGGGAAAACACCTGTTACACCCTGCAAACCAGCTTCAAATTTTAACTGTACTGCAAACTGAAAGTGATCTACTTTTTGTTTGGGACACATTTACTTCCCATTCACTCATCAACGAAATATTTTCTGAATTTACCACCATAGTATTTAGGCAAGAAAATCCATACTTCTAATAGTTATGCATAAATAACTGTAAATAAAACCAAGAGTAAAACAGGTAATCACAATCCTGTATCCTATCTGTGAAAACGGAATTAATCAGTATTATAGCCTTGACATTCTCAAGTTAATCCCTATTATAGCACCGGATTTTAGTATTTTACGTATATATACACCCTGGCAAAATTGTGCACATTGGCACAAATATTATTTGTGGTTGAACATCAAGAAAGTCCCCACTTCCCTTAAAAGACTGTTATATAACCTAGTGAAAGATAAGAACTTTGTTGTAACAAAAGGAAAAAAAAAAATACATTCAGTCAAGAGAAAACCCAAAGTATAAAGAATCAACTATGGAACAAGTCCAGGGCAAAACCCTAGAAAATTTGTATAAACATCCACCATTTAGCTATCACAAAGGCTATTTTAAGTATATCTTCACATATTAATTTTTTTCTCTGAATGGTTGGCATTCAAACACACTCAGATGTAAAGCAGCTACATAAAAACTAATACACACCAACTTGGCTATTCTGTTTTGCAGATCTAAGTTTTGTTAGCCAGACCATCTTTGTATTAAAATTCACATGTCGGGATGCTAATGACTCCCTCTCCACTATTGCGAGTTCATTTTTGTAAGAAAATACAAGGTTTGAAAGGGCACATTTGTTCGCTTCCCAGTACAACTGCCTCGAGAAAAAAAAATATTTCTTTTCCTCCCCTTTTCTGCTGATTATCACCTGCCCAGAAAAAGCAACACTGTTATTCTGCGAGCCCCAGTATCTCCCACCTGAGCGCACCCCTCGCACGCCGCTGACACCACGCGAACCGCTATAATTTAGGGAAAGGTGTGACGTCTATAAATAATTTACTGCACAAGTATTAATGGGGGCAACTCCGAACACAACGCAGGACCGGTTCCTTCCCTCTGCAGAACCTCAGCTATTCTGACTTCTATTCGATAGGCCCCTTCTCAGAGCACAGCGACCTTCTAACAAAAATCAAAAAAAGAAGGAGAATAAAGGCAATCGGGCGGGACTGAGACTCCTCGGTCCACCTCGCCTGCACCCAGCTTGAGCGAGGAGAGAGCCGGGCATGGGAAAGCGGGTTTTCAGGAAAGGTGGGAGAAGGGCCGGCGCCGCCATCTTAAGTGCGGGCGCAGCTCCTTCCCCATCGCTCCGGCCATACAAAGGGGATGGACCACGTGACGCCCGCCTGGTGCCCGCACTCAAAATGGCGCCCCTGGCCTCCTGCCTCTGCCCTTCCCGCCACTCCCCGGCCCCTCCGCGCCTCTTCCTCATCCCTAGTCTCCATCCATACGGAAGGTAGCACGGGCCCCACTTACTCCGGGGGATAGAGACGCAGCTCCTCGATATCTCCCAGGAAGCCGAAGAGCGTCCGCATCTGCTCGCTGGTCACGGCCGAGGAGAGGTTGGTGACCTGGATGACGGACGTGGGGCCCAGGGGAAAGCCCAGAGGGACCCCGATCCCGCCGCTGTTCATCATGGCGGCGCTTGCCCGGCCTCACCACGCGCACCCGGGGACGCGAGCCCGCCCACCGAGAGGGGCGCGCGCCGCCGGCCGCAGCGGCCCCTCGGGCGGGCGCTCTAGCGGCACACTCGACTGCTCCCAGAAGAGTTCTCGGAGAGGCGGGCGGCCCCTGCCGGCGGGGCCTCTGGCTCACCCGCGGCGTGGAGATCGCTCGCTTCCCTAGGAGCCGCTCGCCCAAGAGCCACCTCATATGAAGCCGGCCGGGCCGCTGTGTGCAGGGCGGGACCGGCGCGGGGCCCTGGCCCCGCCCAGGAAGAGGCGTGGGCCGTGAGCGGCTGCCCCGGCTGTTCGCTGTTGCGCGCGCACGGCGGCGGCTGCTGCTAACGCGCGCTGTGGCGGGGGGTGACCGGGCGACCCCATCGGCGGCTCGGGGCCCTCAGGGGCGAGAGCCCAGAAAAAAAATGACGTGTCCCGTTTAAATGCGCGTATGGTGGCCAGGTTTAGTAAGAGACAATTCAATCACCCTAAGGACGGAACCTTTAAGAACACCCTATGTCTAAACAGGAACGGCTTGTAATAGAGTGGGTTGTAGATGGTTCTGTTCTAAATTGACTGCGAATCTGTCCCAGTGAAATTGATCTTGCTGGTAGTTGTAGTTCAAGTTCTTAAAAATTGGGTTGGCTGGAGAAAACGAGGCTGAGCGCTGCGTGTGTTGGTGATCACTATTAAGGATAAAACTGGTCTTTCCTAGTGGAGTAGAGCTTGTGTATCTTTGCACTGAAAGGTTTAAGGTTTCAGGCGGTCTGTAAGACTTTCCATTAGCCGAGCATGAATTGAGAAGAGACTGAAATATTTTTGAAGTTATCTGGGTTGAAAAATACTGCAAATTTGTGATAGTTCCCTGAGCAAGTAGGTCAGTTGTTACAGAATCTCCATAGATAAGTCAGGGTAGTGCTTCCTTTTTTGATGCCCAATACGTTACAGAAATGTATATAATGCCAAGTAATTGTCAGACATATATTTTATTTACAAACACTTATTAATATGTTTCAGGTAGGACTTAACTAAAAGTTATTATCAGTGCACTCATACTATGTTTCTAAATGAAATGTACATTCCAAAATACAAGACTTCAAATCAAAGTTAAATCCTTTCTTTCAGCCATTCGGGTAGCTTCTAATTAGCTTAAGTTGAGAGAAGTTTAACTAGAGCATCCAGATATTGTTATATATTGTTATATAATTTTTTATATATTGTGAAAAATGAAACTGGTATTATTCTATATGTAGGAACCTTACATAAGTTTTCTTATGTTCTCACTAGTACATCTCATTCAAAGATGGTTACAGAGATGTAGAAGATATAACTGCTTTGAATATTCTTAATTTTTCTCCTTGCATCTCTCAGTGGAGGGTACAAAATAAAAATGAACTCTAAAATTCACAAACAAAAGTTTTGTGATGTCAGAACTAACTGGGATACACTCCTTCAGGTAAAGCCTGTTAACAGTACGTGTGAAATTCTAAGCTACTGGTCTGCTCTCTGAAAACAAAGCAAGCAAAACACTGTTTAAATTCTGTAATTGTCAGTCCCTGCCACAGTACAAAATTAGCTTGGAAACTAAATGAATTTGTATTTCAGAAGAATAGGGGGTAAAAAATCATACCAATCCCAGACCCCTGAAAATCTAATGCTGAAAGCCTTGGATCACACATGCTGCCACTAAAAGGCTGAAAGCAGACAATGATTATTTTAGTCAAACTGTTCAAAATTTAGAGGTATTAAAGGGCCACTCCCTTTCCTATAATAACACCCCCCAGAACTACTGAGAAGGAAAAAGTTAAGTAAAAAGGGTAGACATGCAGAAAGGGAATCGGTGTACAAGCAATGCCCAAACATCATCTCTCATCAATTGCTAACAGGCCTGCATTAATATCTTACACATTGCTGTAGGTCTAGAGAAAACTTAGTAGCTGTAATCTAAGTGAATTAATATGTGTACAAGTTACTTTTCAATTTTGCCCACCTGTTTTACTTGTTATTAAGTGTATTTGTGCATGAATATAAAGTTTCAGTAAATAAATTCTTTCATTTCACTTCCACCTTGCTTGTCAGGCTCACTAGCAAAACCCAAGGCATTCTGCAGACTTTTTGGAGGTATTGGGCAAACCTCAGAATGTAAAATACTTGTTTTCTGTTACAACTGTATGCATTTTCTGTTTCATTGATCACCAGAGATTTTCCTAAAAATCGTAAAATAATCTTCTCCTCAAACTGCATCACTCCCTCTTCTCTTTAGATTCTGAAAAGCAACAGTAATACATTACCTCTGCAGGGATTATGAAATAAATTCCAGGTTACCTGCATGTAAAATGGTGAAGTCTTTAAATAGGAGTGACTATTAACCTTTTGTCCAAGATTGTATTTTGTGATCTTGCCATGAGGATTAAAAAGCATTTACTGGGAAACGTCAATTGCAAGTACCAGTAGAAAAATATTGGCAATTCAGAAGGAAGTTGCAGTAACAGCTTTTTTAGATGATCAGGAAAAAAGTCTTATTCATTACAAGAAGTCACCTCAAGTAGGCAGTTGGTAGTCTGATAGAGGTGGACATGCTGTGCATGCAAGGGGAGGGAATTGAAATCGGGTGAGGTAAAAGAAAGACAGAAGCATTATAAAGCTTTCATTATTTTTCTTTAAAGGGAATCTTAAAGACTTCAGAGAGAATGTTAGCCACAGAGATAACAATTATTTGATAAAAATATCGAATAGTTCTAAGTCTTAAGCAATTTACGAGAAGTAAAATTTAACTTCAGATTCAACCAATACTGCAGCACTGGTAAAACCTGCCTCTAAAAATCCAAAGCCCTTGAGACTACTCAGAAAGTCTGGAGCAAAGAAGATGTACCCAATGGCCAAGGAGAATCAGGATAAAGGACTTGTTCACATGGGAGATCACAGGACGTGATAGGATATTCCTGTGAGTGTTGAGGAATCTAGCCGGTGTACTGTGAGACCGCCTCTAATTAACTTTCAAAGTCATAGTGTTTGGGGAGAGGAATGTCACCCCTAGATACCAGATGGTCAAAAAGGAGCATTGGTAAAATTAGAAGCCAGTCAGCCCCACCTCAATTGCTGGGAAAGTGATGGAGCAAACATGCTATGGACAAGAAGAAAACTGGGAGTTGTGAGTATGGATTTATAAAGAGAAAACTGTGCCTGACCACCTGGCAGCCTTCTGCTGCCATGAAATCAATGGGTCATTAATGAGAGGAGAGCAGCTAATACTGTTTGTCTTGACTTTCTCAAGGCTTTTGTAACTTTGTCCCATAACATCCTTTAAAGTATTTTTCTTTGACTCGTCTTTCAAAAGCAGTACTAGAATGCCACCAAAAGCCAATATATTTGTATAGCCTGTGCTACCTAAGTTTGCTTTCATACATAGTAACTTTATACCACTTTCCTTATTGTATAACCAAAATGTCAATGTTTTGTGTACATCAATGATACAGAACACAGGAAACCAATTTCTCTTCTACAGCATGAATATTCCTTCTCTTGTGAATTAATCAAGAGGCATAATCCTCAAATGCCAATCTCCTGCTATTCGCAGTAGACTGCCAGTACAAACTGACTGCTGATAATACTCCTATTTTCTGTTCTTGCCCAGACACATGTTCCAGGTTCATAGATACATGTTCAGACATCAGATTAACTTGAACTTTCAATTACAGACAAATAAGAAAATGTTAAGTTTGTAACATTTCAGAGACTATAGACTTTATAGCAGATCCACAGTGCTTCCCAAGCACAAGATGTTTTCATCCCTTTTCCATTGTTATACCTTTCAGGTTTATCAGGTAACTGCTCTCATTTTTGTGTATGCCTTAGTATAATTTATGGAGTTCTTTTTTAAAAAGACTCATGTAGAACGGAAAAACATCTTACAGAAAAACAACCACTTAATTCTGCGTGGTAACCCCCAGTCCACCACATCCATAATCCCAAAAATTATGTAAAATTAGTCAAAAAGAAAGTATAATATCAATTTTATATACCTACCTAGAAAAATTATAAAAATATTTTTCCCAGATAAAATTTCTAGAGTAGTAATTCTTTACCACAGGTGAAAGTTTTATCTGGAAATCTTAAAATCCTGCTTATATTGAGATTAACAGATGAAGGCTACATGGTAAATGTAAGCAGCTGAAACCAGTTTAAACCTCCTGCCTCTGGATGGCTGTCAGCTGTACAAACTAGCATTGGTAACCTGAAACATCTGTGAGATTTCTGCATCTGCTTTTTATCTGTTTTACAGCAAACACATGAAAAAATTTAGGATTGCTGTATTTAGCATAGCTGTATCCATTAGAAGAGTCACACTAGTAGCTCTAGGAGTGTGTTTTACAGTGACGTTCTTCTCTCTATAAAATTGCTTGTATCAAAGATGGAGTAGCTTTTCTCAACTTGAAATTATTTTTTAAACTTGCTTCAAAATTAGATGAGGGAGTTAGCTGACAACCTGAGACAGTATCATTATCTCTGAATCTCCACGCACATATTAACAAAGGAGGAGTACTTCCACCATTTAGAAACTGGGAAAATGCATAAAAGCAGTTAAGATTTGAGAATCTTAATCTAAGAATAGATTCTGCATCTATTAATCATTTTTGGGCACCTTTTCTTCAGTCACTTTTGAAATCTAGTATCTGTTCTGCAGACAGCACTACTTGGATGACAGAAGCATTTTTGCTTCAAAAGGGGATTTTAGAAAATCCTTTTTAAAAGCTGCTTGTATAAAAGTCTACATATCAGTTGATAAACTAATACTTTTATAATATACTTCTAATACATATATGCGTAACTAGGTATGTGTAGGGAAAGGAAAAGGAAATGTAAAAACTCAGCTTTTTTTTTTGCCTTTTTTTTTTATTAAACTGAATGTCTGCTAGGAGATCTGCTACTTGGTTTTTCTGGCAGGACATACAATTGGAACTGTTTGGGTAGGTGCCCACTGGCGTGAAAAAGGCATATTTTTTCTTTGCTGTGAGGTTATCCTGCTGAGAATCACAGTATGTAATTCTACATAAGGGGAAGGTGGTTTTAAACCTCAAAAAAAGCTCTCTGAACAAGGTTATTCAAAGGTGTTGGATAGAAAATTCTAGAATTCACTGGGACAAATTTATTTTCCTTTCTAGACAGATTTTGTAGGAGCAGGGCAAGAAGTTTTCTTCATGGCATAAGAATGTAATAGAACCTTTATAACTGTGAGGTTTGAAAACTGGAGTATAACCCTGTGCAGATAAACATTTCTGTCTTACTTCCAACTTTTATTTGAAAGTGGCATAAAATAGGTGTTATTACAAAACAAAGTGAGTTCAGTAAGTAGTAACGCTAAAAAAAATTTGGTGTCTTCAAATGTCTTAAAATATAATGATTCAATCTGTAATAGATTAACTACATTTGCAAATAAAAAACCCACCACACATTGCTTATTGCAGTTTCAGAAAATCACCCAGTGTATTTTCATAAAATTAAGATGCAGAAGAAAAAAGATTGTTTAGATTTTTTATCTGTTTGGAGCCTTTCAGCATGGTTTCTAACCCTTGCATGCATCAACTCCAACCTCATCAGTCAGTGCTCATGACAGTTAGCAAACAAGACAATTTTACATGATTATTTCATTTTTCCAGGACTTAGTATTATATCAGCTAAGCAGATGTTACTTTCTATTTCAATATTTATTAGTAAACCTCCGTGTCTCTGCAGTGAAGCTACAGCTTTCAGCTGAAGTAGTTTTTGGTAGAAACATTCCCAGCAAAAATATCTTCTCCATATTCAAAACCAGTTGTTGATTATTCTATTGCAAGTGGAAGTTCTTGCAGATGAAAAGTAATCAAATAGACTAGAACATCGATGTTAAGAGCCTTTTTGTTGATTTGTTGTTGTTGTTTTTTTCTCCAAAGTTTCCTTCACAAATTATCAACATTAGCAGTTCAATGAGAATTTCTCTGTAGAGCATCCGGTTCATCTGCTACCAGTTTCTCTATTAAAAGACAGTCCATGAAAAGTCAAATGAGTCAAATCAATATTTTCACATCTGGCAAACAAGAGTGAATGTTTTGCCACAGTTTTTTTCATTAATTTGGACAATACTGAAGAATAAAGATTTCAGCCATTTTCAGCAACCAGCCATGCCTCATGAAATGGATGCAATGCAGAGCCATACTCCCCTTTGTGTTATGCAGCTGCAAAAATAGATACAGTGATAAGACATTTAATTCCCGGTGCTCTAATATTTGGGCCATGCAGAAAAGCTTTGTGATTTCAGCCACGTGATGTTTCATGAGGAACTCTTCTCAGCCATTTCAGGAACCTTGCCAGCCTAGTCACATGTTTTCTTGCACGTTCTTAGTGCACCTCTAAAGCTTTTAATCTGGAATTCATATAAATATGAGGGGCTGAATCTTTCACAGCTCAGTAGTGTTTATCCATGTTTGCAAATTACTTTTGATATGCACAAAATCCTGTGCACATTATTTCTGATGTAGTTTAAAATATTGGATGTAGTACTCATTTCAGGTTTTCTCTTCCATTAAGCCAAGCAGCTGCTACTTTTTCTATACTTAATGCTTATCCCTAATACAAAGCAATAGTTCAAATAGTTCAAATTGCAGAATTAAAATACAAGTCACATTCTTACAGACAATATTCAGGAAAAGCAAACATAAGAAGGCAAAGAGCTGGAAATCAGGGAGTGCCACAGAGAAGAGGGTCTGAACTGCAAGGAGGGGTGATGCTTTATGTACTTAAAATGGGGCTCTTAGAAAGTAGGAGAAGGGAGATGATGCTGCTAGGAACCCTCCAAGAAACTTGAGGGACCTGCTGCTGCCAGATACAAGGCAAGAGTGCCACAGGGCTATGGGCCTGGGGAAGCTCTGGCAGCTTGTAGCAAGTGTGGTCAGCAGCCCTCCATGCAGGCTCCCTGGAGCCTTTGTTACAGCTTCCCTTGCTTGGAGGGAGTGATGCTCCCACCCACCCTTTCGCTGGTGCTAGGAGGAGGCTTATTGGATCAGAGGGAGTACTTAGGGCCCCTCCTGGCTTCTCATGCAGGACCTGTGCTACCGTTGGAGAGCTGTGATGCTAGGCAGAGGAATTTTGGAAGTCAGCAACCTGTGCAGCTTGTGGAGAGACAGGATCTTGCCAGACCCTACAGCTTTAAGAGCCCTAGGCCCCACCACAGTGCAGATCTGCTACTCTGTCACTGGCAGAACCACAGGTGGAATACCAGTGGAAGGCAATAGCTGGAAGCTCATGGCTTCCAGCACTGCATATGAGGCTCCTGCCTGTAGTGTAGTTTTAACAGTTGGTGTAGCAGAACACCAGCTTCAAAGCAGTCTCAGAGATGCTACAATAGAATCTTCTGTACACATTCAAAATTTGAATTTAATCCATGGCAGCAGGAATACCATCCCCAAAAATATACTTTCTCTCTGAAAAAGTGCCTTCAGGCAGAAAAACATAAGTTAGATCCAGCATTCTCAGATGCTTGATGAAAAAGTAAATTGTTGAGTTATGAAATAATGTCCAACTAGGGAGCACATACAGAAAACCTAAATAACGAGGGGCCCAGTACTCCAGTATCATCAGGGCCATAACCTGTTATCATTAGAATCAGTTTTCTATATAGAGAAAGCAGGGCATGGTGATAGTGACATGCCAGATCCACATATATAAGGAAAAATGACTAAACAATTTGTGTTACTACTGTTGCATGGTTTCCAAGAAAACTGGATGTAAAGCTGAATTTAGCTCTCCTGTGAAATTCTGTGCCTAGCTCTTCAATTTCTTTACCACATACCCCTTGTACACCTCTTCAGAGTGCTTTCAGCGTACTCCTAATATTAATCCTACTCATTGACCTAGGCATCCGTCTCTGCCTGTCTAAACTACTTAACTTGCAACTGAAGTCCTCTCTTTGTGACAGAAGCCACTCACTGCCCTATGTGATTTCATAGCAAGACTGGGGTGCATTGGGTCTAGCTGAGATGGAGCTGATTTCCCCACAGCAGCCCTCACTGTGCTATGCTTTGCATTGGTAGCCACAGAGATGTTGGTAACACTCCAGGGTTTGGCTATGCTGGACAGCACAGGCACATAACCAGTGCTGTCTCCCCAGCACTCTGCCCAGCCATCAGTAGGCCAGGGGTGAATAAGATCCTGGAAGGGGACACAAATAGGCCAGCTGACCCACTCTGACCAATAGGGTGTTCCATACCATGTGATGTCAGCTCAGATAGAAAAGCTAAGAAGAGGAGGAGGAAAATGGGAAATTTGTTTTTTACAGTGTTTGCCTTCTGGAGAAATCACTACCCATGCTGACACCCTTTTTCCTGGGAAGTGGCCAGACATCACTTGCTGATAAGAAGTAGAAAATAAAATTATTATTTCTTTTCTCTTTGCTTGTGCACACATAAACTTTCACTTTTGCTTTAGCAAACTGCCTTATCTCAACCTACAATTTGTTTTCCATCTTATTTTCTCTCCTGTGCAGCTAGGGAGAGGGGAATGATAGAGAAGCTTGGTGAGCACCTGGCAGCCAGCCAAGGGCAGCACAGCACATGGGGTTATTCACAAAATCTTTCTTTGTTGTGGAGAACCCAGTCTTGCAATGAAATCACCTAGAACAGACCCATGGGCACTAAGATGCCCAGAGCCAGGAACATAATTAAGACTTTACTAATGTATATGGATGGAGTACTGAGGTCTACAGAAACTGTAGATTAATAAAATAGCATTATGGAGAATTTCCTAAAACTTAAATAAGTCAATTTCACACAGCTTTAAAGAGCATTAGTTTATTATCTATTCTCCATGTGTTACCTCAGAAACAGTCTTATTATATACAAAAATTTGGAATGTTGAATAAATGCCGATCAATAGAAATATTACATAGCTGTTGACAAGGGAGTATTTCTAAACAAAACCAAAATAATCATGAATGTTTGATTCTGTGTGTTGCTTATTGCTATGTTTGTGTTCATAGAATGCTTTCAAGTATATACACTTTTTAAAATGTCCAAAAAAGAAACTAAAAAAATATTTACATAATAAATACGTGGGAGACTTCATCTTTTCATTACATCAGTTGAACTGATTCTTTAATGAACTATTAAGAATAGAAAGAATTAACACAGTTTGCATCAATTCATTGCCATGCTGAGTAACTTAGGCTGCTGATGGATTTTATTCTGTTCAAAATGTAGTTTACAATGCATTCAAAATGAAAAGTGCTGATATTGTCTCTCATCCTGTTGAATCCTGGCTGGACTAGTTCAGGAGACATCTTTCTCCCACTCCCCACAAAATCATTTAGTCTGACATGTTTACCTTCACACACTGACACTGACAAAACAAACACATTTCAATTCACTGAAAACTCAAACATTTAGTAAGTAAAATCAGCATAATCCATGTTTTATTAGACGATTAATTTCCTAACTGACGGAAGACAAGCTTTGGCCAAGTATTTCCACAAGAAGTACTAACCTTCTTGCTATAAATCTCTACTTATATAGTTCTACCAGCTGAACAGTTTTTGGTAGAATTTTTCTGTGATACATAAATCTGAAAATTAAGTGACACAGCAACATTTAAAACTTCTGTTACCATTAAAGCAAAATACAATACAGTATAATTTCTCAATGATATATTTAAATGTACTGCAAAATGTATACAAAGTCAGTCCAAGATCAGTAAAGAATCAGTTCTGCTTTTTGGACTTTTCCCTTCTCAAAGATACAGGTTTTGTAGAAGACCAAGGTCATTAGGACTTATCTGTATGTATCCCCATTAAAAGGCAGTGTGTGATAAAAATAACATGATTAAAAGTAATGAACATGTGATGTGAACATTTTGCATTTTCAATAAAAAAATAAAAACTAAACAACTAAACACTGAAGCCTGCCATTTTATAGCTATGTTTCTCATTCTTTAAGATTAACAGCACACAGAAAATAAGTGAATTTTATCAAAATACAGCACATTTCTGCTAATATATCAAAAAAATCATTTTCTATGTAAATATTACTGAATTCAACTAAAAAGAATTAAAATATACAAAGAGTTGTTAAAGGGTTTCAATTAAAATTATTAGAACTATACACAGTACAATAAGCAATAGTTAACATCTTTGAAAGAAGTGCAATAATATTGGAGTTCAGTTATTAAAAAAGTACTGCCTGTTTATTACTGCTAGCTATGTATAATTCCTTTCTCTTCCAGCGCATTGTCCCAAAACTAAAGGAAGCTGGTGTTTTTGCTAGCTTTATTAAAAGCATTTACTTTTTGGGTTGAAAAAAGCAGTTATACCTGTCTCAAACTACCAACTTGTACATAATTAAAAATGAACTGCAATAATTGAATATTGCTCCAATGATAGGCTAATTATTAGCCCTGATTAAAAACAGTTATCGGTCTTCTATGGCACTTTTCCCTGGTCCATAACAACCGTGTATGAATTATCACTGCAGACTATGCAGTCTCTATTCAATTACAAAGGAGAAAGATAATGTTTCTGGTAAACAAAATCAATAGAAGCATAATTGAACCTTTTATACAGTAATAAGGAACAAAGGCAGCCTGTGGTAAATTACTATTACATTAATGTAATTAGAAACCCTTTAATGACTCTGAAGTGTCTAGTTCACATTTAATGTTACCTGTAGGAACAGCCCTTTAAGAAACCTCATTACAAATTGGTGGGTTGTAAGTACACCCTCCCTTTGCTCTCCATCTCACCACAGCAATTCTCCATCACTGCTCAAAGTTTCACAAACTTGCTTTGGTTACCTAGCTCCATGTGTATGGTTTCCTTTTTGATTAACAAGGCAATGCAAAGGCCAAACAAATTTGAGATGTCTTACATAACCTTTCCTGCATCATTTACTTTGTGTCTGTTTAAATATATATTACAGGCAACAACCTTAAAAACTGGCCATTTCAGTTTCATTTTTAAAATCTGTCAGCTTAAAATGGAGTTGTTTTTATAAAGATAAAAGTATCACCATTTCCACAAACTGGGGATTTTCATAGCAGAGAAAAATCTCTGGGCACAATTCCACAGTACAGTTGAAAAAATTATGTATGCAAGAAACAACTAAACATGAATCACATGTGGCAAATGAATATTCAATGACTACATTAAGAACAAATCCCATATAATATCACAAATTTGTAGTTACAGTTTTCCTAAAAAATAAACACCGTAAGCTTTTATTGCATTTTCTATTGGTAGACGTACACTCCAGAACTAAACACTTTTTCTTCTCTCCTGATTCCAGATTTAGATACCAGACAATTGTTTCACCTGACCTTTATTCTGTCCAACCAGCACCACCTTCCATCTACCCATTCATCTATACAATGTGCACATAGCAAAGCCAACACTTCATATCCCCGTTCGTATCTACAGAAGTGGTTCAGCATAACACATTAATATCTGGTGAATAAAAATAAAGGCAATAAACAGCTACAGGACAGACAGCCCTGCCATCTGTCCATTGGCTACAACTGAGGCTTCGCAAAGCCTTGCACGAAGTTTAGTAATGTGTATGAATTATCCAAAAATAAACCTACCATCTGTACAAAAAAACAACACAGGTTTGTTCTTGGAGGAGTGATCCTTAAGATTGCTATAATGCTTAAAAACAAGTTTATTCACCATACGCATTTCCAAAATTATTTCCTGTATGTTCTATACAGTGGTTTTTTCCCCCTTTAACCACAAGTTCAGTATTTCCTGTACAGATTTTGCTCATAATTATTTTTGAGTTCTTTTAATGTATAAAAATATGCAAAATATTCAGTTTCCCCATAGTCCTTCAATGAATTCTGTTGGTTTATCCCCACAATCCACGGTACTTATGAAGAAACTTCTCGCACAATGATGAGTTCCACTGCATTCTGAAAAGTCTTTAGCAACGATACTGCTTGTCCATGATCAATATTGATGAAGCTGTATCCATTAGCCTAAAAAGAAATATATAAAATTGAAAATTACAGTCTCATATGCCATGTTAGTAAAAGATGTCTCCTATTTCATGTTAGTTTATTTAAGCCTTAAGGTTTTTATATGAATGCAGAGAATGAAACACTGCAGATTTGCAGTTTACTTGAATATGTACCTGCATGCTACAAAAAACTAAACTACCGTATCAGCCTTTGAAGAATATTGCAAATAACCAAAAGAAAACCAAACTTTAAATGATTAACATCAGACGTCTAATTCATCAGCCATAATACAGCCCCACCAAAAAACCCAAATGTAGTACAAATGACACATCCTGTTTTAAATATCAGAATATTAGAAATGGCATCTGTGATAAATTAAAACTACTGAGGCCTGTGACAGAAACATTAATGGCACTGGGAGCCATTTTTTGTGTTAGACCCTGAGATCATCCCTAACTTGAATTTGCCTATGACTCTAAACAATTTTATTATACTTGGACAAGTTTGTCTTGGCAAACACAGGCAGGCCCAAGTGGTGTTAAAAAGATGGGGAAAACATGGCTATGACTCAACTTCTCAGAGTATACTACTGCAAAATCATGCTCAACTTTGTCAGCAAAACGCTGAAGAAGGACAAATTTGTCCATTTAAACTGTTATAGCTTCCAGCTGTGCATCCCACCTTTCTCCCTGAGCTACTTACATGGCAATAGAGAGAACTGGCCATGCTCTCTGTACCTTAGTTGTGCCATTTTAAAAGCTACAATTCTTATACTATCACTGAACACTTGCTGTTCTTACCAGCTGAATTCTTGGTTACAAAAACCAGTGGTTTTCAAATCTTTCTAGGGTTGCAGAGGAAGATTTATTTAGACTGTTCAGAAAGCAAAAGTGGCAATAACTCTTCCAAATTATAATTTGCACAGAATGTCCTAGCCCTAGTCTTAAGTCTTACTTGCAATTATCTAGTCACTAGTCATGTAGAATATTTTTGTTAGAAATGCATTATAATATGCATGCCTATTGAATGTTTTACAGACAATATTGCAAAATCAAGCATACCAAAGGCATTTTGGAAGATGTATTCATTAAAAAAAAATCCACAGAAGTCTGAGTGGCAACAAGACAGAGTGGGATTGTCATTACATTATCACTGGGATTATCACAGGTGAAAAGAATGTGCTGTTACACAAAAAAACCACTCCTGGTTATGAGAAATGAAGTGGCTTCTGATTGTCTAAGCATGCAAATGCAACTTCTGTTAGCTCTTTCAAACTGAATTCCTTACTAAACAACAAGCAAAACCCAAGCAGTGCCAACAGAACAAAAAAACTTTAAGGAATTTGATTTGTCTGTGTGACATTTATGAGGACAGGAATAAACCATTAAAACAGAAGTTACCTTTCAGACATATTCCAATTTACAAATTCATAACAAATGTGCTAACAGTTTTTTCAAAGGTTTAACTTGCTTCCTGTTCCTGTATGTGTTGGTAACCCTGGGTGTTGGGTTATCACCATCCCTGTATCAGTAAGAGAAGTAGGACCTTTCTCACCCCAGTGAGGAAGAACAAGCACAGGATTATTTATCGTGCTCAAGAACAAGCCATCTTTTAGTTGGAACAACTTAGTCTCAGTTCAGTTTTCCTGTGTGCCTTTTGTCTTTATCTTTCATTTGAAGAATTAGGCTGAATTTTCAATGTGGTTTCGTTTCAGAAAACTGTTCAGAGGATATTGTGGTTTAATCGAGATACTAGTGGGAGTGGGGGGGGTTGGTTTTGAGTTTTTTGTTTGATCTATTTATAGAAAACTGAAATGCAGCGGAGTTGACTCCATCAACAATTAACAAGCTCTGCAATTTTAACGGTAGCTACAACAATGTTCCAATATCCCATTAGCCTATTTTAGTTAAGAAAGTAAGGCACTTATTTATCCTCCCTGACCTCTTTACAAACAGCTTATGAGCTCATTAGACAACTTCAAACAAATCTTATAGAAAAAGTCTGATAGGTACAGACTTCCTAGAGAAAGGAATAACAGAGTTTGCAGTCGAGAAGCCATGGCTCCTGAAATGCCTGACTTGGCTGGCCAGCAGCAGATAGGGCAGCCAGGAGGTGCATGCTGCAACCAGGCAGACACCAGCCAGCAAAGGGGCAGCTCCAGAGAGTGCTTGTGCATGTCCAGCCTGCCAGTGGGGGAGAGGCAGCAAAGGCTGGCAGGAGCTGCGGCACGGAGAGGGATGTAACAGGAGAGTGCAGCTGTGGAGAGCGGCTGTCAGGAGCAACTGCTGATGTTCAGACACAACACTACATGTGAATGACCACAAATTCAGTAACTGAATGACAGTAAAGCCTACTTAAATGATCATGTTCCATGTGAAATGACATCTTTTGTAATTTCAGAATGCTGAGAATTTGTAAAAATTACCCACTGTGCTTCAGTCTGTGTCACTTATCATCATGTTAGGTGGCAGAAAATGAAAAGCTTCATTCTAGGATATAGGAATAAATCTGGAAAACATACTGGTAATCTATCTAAAAGTTAAACATTCTGCTCTTAGGGGCAAACTGAAAACTAAACTGCTATATTACATAGGCTAGTTAATTAAGTCATTACAATACCTGAATTATTTTATCCCCTGGCTGTAACAGCTTAGATGCTGGTCCGTCTGGTTGCACTCTGGTTACAAATATGCCCTTGAAAAACAATGGTGGAAAACATTTTTGCAATTTATTTATGAATAACAGGACAGCATCAAACAGATGTAATTCAAAGCATTTTCTCAATTTTCCATCCTCAGTAGAAGAGAATGCAATATTATTCTACAGGTCTCTGGCTTTTGACACCGCCTTCCTTTTCTAATGTTAAAAATCTAGAATTTAAAGGATTACTGAGAGGCAAATTATGATCCTCCTTGGTTTAATCTGGCAGATGTATATGTCAAGATGAATTATCAACCACCAGAAATACAGCTGTAGGCTAAAACACTGTCTCTTTTATAAAAGGATTCCTAATTGTACACTCCAGAATTCACTATCTTAAATCTGCTAGCTGATAACTAGAACTGTGCAAGAATCACTCATCTGGAATAATTTTCTATACTGTCATGCAACTGCTGTGACCACCTACAACCTTGATTTTCCACATCATTTGTCCAATTTTCTCCCTACCAATCCTTAGTGTTTTGGAGTTGAGTGGTTTGGGAAATATATATACTTTACTCCTTTTGCTGAACGTGAGAAACATTATAAATCAGAATGCTTTTATGAAGCATTGGTATAAAATACTTACATCATCTTCTGGTCTGAATGGATTTCCTCTACCACCAACTCCTCCTGATATACTAAATCCAAGTTCTGGATCTTTGTCAACTCTCACTCGAATCTAAGTAATTACAAGCAAGTTAGATGAACTGGCTGAAAATCTACATTCAAAGCTACTGTAATGAAATTATTACTAAGGAATTCAGGTGAACAAAAGCTTTAAAAGGAAAAAAAAATTAAAAAGCAGTTCAAGAGAGTATTATATCTCATAATATTAATGCAGAACAAGATTGCAATACAACAAGATCACGTATTATTGTACCTAAGTTTTACAATACCACTGTTATTGTAATCGTAATTCACATGGGCCTTAAATTCAGAGATATTTTCATATTATGTGTTGCTTTAACGCCCCCAACAAGTATACATGCTCCTATGAAAGAATGTGTTCCTCCTATTTCTTTCCTACCTCTGGATGAATTTTAAAAATCAAACCTCCTCCCTACTTTCACTCCAAGCTCTACATAGCCAACAATGTCTTCTTTCTCTTGCTGGAAGAGTTGAATGAAAAACTTATTTTACACAGGAAGTGGACAGTCTCAGTCTAAAACAGAATGAAAATCTAGTTCTCAGTATTTTGTCAAAAACCGCCAAACAATATAGAAAGAAGGCTCCTATAGAAAGAACCATTAAATGTTGTAAAAATTTCTTACATATTCCTCTGTCTATGATAAATAAAACTGATAATTATCAGGCATGCATCAGTCTGCTCACTATTTTTAATGGATTTTTGCTTATGGGTACACATTTCTACACTTGCAGGTGTTTTAATCATTCCTGATGCTAAGTACTCTAAGTTGTACTGCAACTTTGCATTTTCTTCAGTTACTACCTAAATAATGAGTTGAGATAAATAAATTTAGTTGAGAAATTAATTTCTAGCTCAGTGGAAAGATGCAAGTTTAAGTTTCTAGTACATTCCATTAAAATTCTACCACATTTCTCTCAAAACTGGAAGAAGTCTGTGATTTGAGGAGTAGAATTGCTCTGAGATAACACTGTCTTTTGCTGGAGATAAATCCCTATATTGTTTCTGTCACCATCTACAGAGAAACGACAATAAATGAAACCAATGTAACAATTCATTGTCACTGACTGACAGATGTCATATGTCAGATAGATTTTACTCTTACCTCTTGCTTTGCCAACTCATGTTGTCTCGGAGAGGACTGGGTATAGGGAGGTTGGTGGGCAACTTTCAACATCAGATAATCAATTAATTGCTCTCTAGATGGATGTCTTGCAACTGATGATTGAGGAGAGAGATGATGGACTTGGCTATAGTTTGCCTGAAGTCTCTGAGGCTGGCACATTTGTCCATTTGTTAAAGGCATCTGAAAAAAATATGAATACTCAGGGTCATACATTTTATAAACAGCAATCCTCAATTCTTGCTTTATTAATTCAATACTTCTTGTATGTGACTGCTCTTAATTTTTAGCAACATTATTAAAACTACTCTTCTGGATCATGTACAATTATATCCATTTTATTGATAGTTATCAGCTCTGACCTACTGAACAAATATGAAAAACAAAGACTTAATTTGAGTGCTAATTTATTAGCACAGATTAGACAGCCTTTGCTTTTAGCACTCGTTTTTTCATTGAGTTTTCCCAAACATTATTTTCTAGCAGTGCAACTGCTAGTATTGACATTTGGTTGATACCATTATAGTCTGCACTTTTCTTGCATAAAATTCAGAGATTTCGTAACAATTTCCAATAGGTCACACAAAAATAAAAACCCTCCCCCCACAAATGGCAGACTACATGCTCTCCAAGCATCTTATGGTGACCACTTCACAAGAAAACTACCTGAGCAAGTTCACATCCAAGCTCAAGATTTTAATATCAAAATTAAAATTGCAGTATTTCCAACAAAGTTAACACATATATAATTGATTTGATAGGTATAATGATGACAAGCAGCAGTGAGGTACACAACTGTCAAGACATACAGTGCATTCCAACCATGTCACCAGGAATGATACTGGAGAAGACAATGTTATTTTGCTGTTACTCTTGAGCTCTGCAGCTCTGCGTTGAGATAGGCAGCATTTTTCCCTCCTTGTCCATATACCTCATGCTCTTATCCACCCTGATTAGTCACTGATTCATCTGTATGATTCCAAAAATGCTACAGGCTTGAGTTACAGATTTTTTTCTGCCTGCCACCATTATCCCATTAGTTACGGGATACAAGGATATTAAAATACTCTCTCCAGTATTATAAATAACTGAAGTGTGCAAATTTCAACTTTTAACCATGCTCTGAGAATGGACACATATCAGAATCTGCTCTGTTGAGTTTATGTCAAACTCTGAGAAATGATGATGTGTGTATATAATACATTTTCAGCTTATTTACAATTGTATGTATTTAATTTACACAATTTTCCTCTGCCTTTTCTGAAAACTTGGAAGTATGACAGAAAAACTTTTTTTGTTGCACTGCCAGAGGCAGAGTTTATATAGGCAAAATGTATCCACAACCATGCAAATTCCCAATACCATTGTCTGCAGCAACACAACTGAGTAATGCAACTGAGATTACTGAAGTTATAAGAATAAAATCAACTCCTGCATCATGATAATTTACAAGAATCCATTTAGTTTTTTAGTAACACCCGCCTGTATAGACAGACATGAAAACAATGTCTGCTACTAATTCTGTTTTATCATCACAAATTCATCACAACAGATTTCAAGTTTGTTCTTTAAAAGGTTTAATCAGCTTCATATTGCTTTCCCAAAATCATCTGCCATATTCCAATTTTCATTTGTGAGTACTCGTTTGGCTGCAAGTTTCTTCTTACAAAGCACCTACTGAAGAATAATAAAAACTATCTTCCTTCATATAGTCA
This sequence comes from Dasyornis broadbenti, assembly GCA_013397935.1. Lineage (NCBI taxonomy): Eukaryota > Metazoa > Chordata > Aves > Passeriformes > Dasyornithidae > Dasyornis > Dasyornis broadbenti. The sequence continues at coordinate 852,340 of VZRN01005377.1, forward strand.
ACTGTTTTGTCTTCCAGAAAGAGGATGCGGTTTCATTTATCCAGCTTTGAAACCTGAGTATTACATTTTAAAGAAGGCCTAGTTCCAACTGCTATCACAACAAAAGTTTCTACTGGTAATCAAAAATACAGCCTTAGAAATAATAGCAAATAATATCCTATCCATGGTGTCATGCAGATAATACCTGCACAGCTGTTTTCTTCATGCTGTCTGGAGGAACATCTTTGAGACTAAGAGTGGCAGATGAGTAAGTCTGCTGTCCTGAAATGAATACTTCATCCTGGCATTGGTCTCCTGGAGCAGAAGCCTGGGGATGCTGTAAACAGAATGAAGTAGTAAAGACAACTGTCTTCATATAAATAAAAAAAAAAAAAAATCTCAAAAGAAGCCCAGGATGAAACATTTTAAGGGCTTCATCATTCTTTATCTTCTTTGATTAGCTAGTACATTATTTATGTAGGAAATCTCACTAGCCAAGACACTCTACACCCATAAAATATTGATAGACATTTACAAATCTCACAACTGTAGAGCTGTCTTTTATCACCAGTAAATTAATAAAAGTCAACAAATGCTAGGGACTAACTATTCAAGGATTCAAGGAAGTATTCTGTTTACTTTATCCTGCTCTTTATGGATGCTATAACATCATTTAGGGTGCTCAGTTAAAAACTAATTTCCTCACATTTTCTGACTATGAATTTTTCTGAATGCCTATGGTATCTTAGAGTACAGTTTATATCATCAGAATTTGTAACTGGGAGAGGAAAAAGAATAGTAAGATTTTGTTCAATCTTACCAACCTAGGTTAAATTCAGAATGGTAATCTCTTGATCACTAAGTTACAATGAAACCAGACAGTTTTACATATGTTTAAGCATCTACAAAGCCAGTTAGAAAATTCAACTTCAAGACAATAAACTGAAAAGCCCTGCAATAAATTTATGGCATATGAAGTGAAGGCAAACTATTTAATACCTAAAAAAACCATTCCAGCACACAAATTATGTTCTTTTATTAAAGCATTGTGTATATGTAAAAGGATAACTATCAATTTCTTCACAGTTTATTCTTTCCCCCTCTATATATTGCAATAGCCTCCTGAAGGTACTCACTCGAACAATGTGCACACCAGAACCTCTTCCGTCTGCAACACTCAAGGCAACACTACCCTGGCTGCCATGCAGATCCCTAGAGCTGCCATAGTGAAAGCTGCTAACTGCAGCGTAATTGGAATTAAAGGACCGAGACAGCATGCTCTGAATAAAGAGGGGACAGATTTAACACAGAGATTAGTGCAGCATGCATAAACCACGAGACATGTTATACATATAATACAAACATATTCCATTGTCATGCAAGATAAAAACCATGCAAGAACAGTACCATTGTGAGGTATAAACACAACTCAGTGACCCTATTTGCCTTTATTTACTGTAAATCAGCATGCAATCAGCAGTTCACATGCAGAATTACATGTAAATAAAGTCATTCAAATACTTATGTCTGAAAAAACAACAAAGGTGCTTATCAAAATTTTCAGATTTTCATTATATTTGCAACATATCAAGTATGTTGTAGGAAGAGAAGCTGGCAGTCAAGCAAAACGCCTGTGGAAATCGATCTAACTACCCCTTATTATTTTGTCTCATCTCCCCGCCCCACTACTAGTAAAGTACAAATAAAAATTTACACAGAGATTTCACTGACTGGATTTTCTTGCTGTAGCCACGCTGATAATATCTGCAGTGCATTCCAAAACACTTCATTCAAGAACTTGAACAAGCCTTATTTAAAAGAAGAGGCTTGAAAGAAACTGAGATCACCCCTGTGCTAGTACAGGCAATCAAACAGGTAACATGACCTCAAGGACAGATGTGACAGTGGTTTGGCTTTGAGCCACATTACCTTGCAAACCCAATCCCTGCAATATTGGCAAGGATAACAAAATGAAAGCAAGACACATTACCATCTTGCCACCATGGTCTTTTGTAACTGTAAGAACAAAACAAAATAAAAAGACAATGCAAGGGAAGAAACAGGAAATCTGCCATGGGCCACTTGATAAATGCAACACACCTATCTTGAATATGTGATGACCCCATGAAAAAATAGTATCATAGGAAAAGATACACCACAAAGCATCAAATCCCAGCAAATTCAAAGTTGTATTTTGTAAAGTTTCTAATTTTTCCAAGTTCAAGAAAGGAATGCTCAAAATAGGTATAATTTGACTAAGGTACTGTAACAATTCTTACATGAATAAATACATTTTGGCATTTGCCTGTTGATTATGTATACTAGTATGATTTTGAAAATAGTCACTAGTCCTTAGGCAAACATCTGGTCTTTTGTCCTAGCTTCATCTTGTGAAACTAAAACTAGCTTAATAATCAAAGCCATATGCCTCTGCATACTCATATTCCCCAGATGTTCACAGTCACTGGAAAGTCCTTTGAAAAACAGTATTTACTGACAATACTTCTTTTATCTTGGCCAAAGCTCTTGGATAACTTCTGTGTCAATGACATAGTGAGCATTCTTCATGTTTCTCTTTTACACCTAACCTTCTCTCTAGCCAAGGGATTTTTCAAGTTTCCAGACATGTCTGCAGATGTTTTCCCTCTCTTGGGAGGGGAAGACTGTTCTCAGCACTTAAATCTATGTTCATTAGCCACTCAATCTGAGCTTACTGCTCCTCTAAATTTCAGGCCAAACACCCAGGAAAAAATGCCAAGGCCAGTTTTCCTTAACTTGTTCATGCCTCAAACCATCTTCTTACTATTCTTCTCATAATAGTGTCTATAATTAACCAGGTGGCCTTCTTCCCCCACTGCTACCGGCAACTCCCTGAAGTCACCTTACAGGAAGTTCTCAAGAGGGTCTAATATCTCTCCATCTTCTCTAAGCGGCAAAAACACAGATGAAAATAGAAGGAATGTATGGTGGGACTAAAAAACTATTTCCTTGAAGTGTCTCTAGCAGACCATCTTACTATAAATACCCCTAGATCCACTAGATTCATTCTTCCCAGACAGAGCCAGACAGATGGTCAATAAACAGTGTCTACCTCTGTGACAAAAGAGATGTGACAATGCAGATTTGGATTTAAAATCTAAGATAGATCTGCAACAGAGAGAGAGAACTTTCCTAAAATTTATAGAAGTATGAACTTGTACATCACAAACTAAGATTTCAATTAAGTGAGTTTCAAGGTGACTACATAATCTAAGAAGTATAAACTCTAAAGGGTTTATACAATCTTTCTTGGAAGAGACTTTCCAAAAGTACAAAGAAATTGATTGTGCAGTTGATGTAGAGAAGAGCTGAGAACACAGCAAACACCTCTCCTTTTTTACATGAGCACAGCACCTCAACACTAAATTAGAAGAAACCCAGAAGCTCTACAAACAGTACAGATCAAATACTACTTAAAATTACACTGACTTGTAAGAAAGTTTTAGTTTAACACAAAAAGAGATTCCTAGGGACAGAACAAAAGTGTATTTGTCCTCTACCTATTTTTAGTTAGGAAGAGAGAAACCGAGGCATTTGGAGTGTGAACAGCATTCCTATTTTGTTTCTCAGTATGAGCATTCTGAAAGTTGTACATTTCCTAGAAAAATTCCTGAAGACTGCTACACCAGAGAAAATATTTTCTGAGATCTGAATATGCAGATGCCATTAACCTCCTCGATTTTTACTCCAAATTATTAAAAATTAAATATGGAATAAATACATGATCTAAAACTTCAGACTAAATATGACTGTTAATTCCAAGTATCATCTCCATGATTCACCTGGTTTGCTAGTGTCTTATGGCATAATAGCCTGCAAAATAATAATTTAAATATTTGACGCTTGAGAAATATTATTTCAGTTATTCTGAACTGATAACGCACTAAGAAATATACATGTCCTGTTTCACTATATTTTTGTGAAAGCTACATTTACCAGAAATCAGTTATGCAGCCATCAGTAGTCCATATTGGTGCACATACGTTATCCTTTGAGACAATAATAAAGTGTCTAGAAATCCCTTCAGTTTTCATTCCCACCATCCACATAACAGACAGTATTCCTATTGAAGAGTTACGTATGACAAAACTACGTATAATTTAAATTCTACTGCCAGCAAATGTTTGAAGGATCAGAAATTTTGCTGTTTACATACCAGATGCACAGGAATTTTATTCCTTTTAAAGTGTGATGGTTAGACTTCTGCACTCTACAAAGTATCATTATAACACATTGATGGTTCAGAAGTCCATTCAAAATGGAGGGAAAAAACCCAAACCTAGAATAAAAATTTAAAACTAACAACTACTGAATGGATAATATTCCTGTAATTTATCACTGTAAAAATATCCTTCAGGTTATGAGCTTATGAATGCTTAAGTACTTAATTTTATATATGCACAGACCCACTGAAGTCACTGTCCTTGACACACTGAAGCAAGCTTAACCAGGGAGAAAAATCTGAAGCCACATCAATCAAAATATTTTTGCATGTTAGGTATGTGGCATAAAAATGTGCTCAAGAAAAACTTTTGAACTGTGATTAACACTGCAATTCTATATCAGTACTGAAACAATTAGACATTTGTCTTTTATTAAGGCACTGTACACTGAAAACTCTGAGAAAAATGAAGTAGGAATCAAACTTTATTATTCCTCATCTGAAAGCTCTGCATTTTAGATAAACAGTAGATAAAGTAGATAAAAAACCGAGGACTTAATTTCAGATGAAATTAGAATTGAAAGCAAACACACACCTAATGAACTCCCAAGTGATCCACAACAAAAATAGGAAAATATACATATGCAAGGGAAGGGCAATCAGGCTCAGTAACTAATTTTATACACTCAGCAAGGTAATGTCATAGATATTTGCAGGTAACTGTTGCAGATATTTCTTACTGCAATTTATGGATGAGAAATTCCTACACCACTCATTAACATGTGTGTGACACTAGTGCTTTTACACAGGCAGTATTTTAGTTTTAATTCGTAAATAAAAGCCAACAAGACTAGTAAAATGGGCATGTCACTCTCAGAAAGGAAAATATGCTGAAAAATGTTACTGTTTTAAAAACTCACTGTGCACTACATTTATGAGCTTGGGGGTGGGGCAGAATTGACTGCATGCTTTCCAACATCTTATGTATATAACCACTAGAGAGCAGTTTGACATTTAAATAAGCTCCTGTATCCTCCAATAAAATACATTTTGCATCAGGTAAGCAAATTGTTTCTTCTAATACATGCAAAATTTCTATTTACAAATGGTCTCATGAACTGTTTTCACCTTCATTCACCCAGATGGACAATTTTAGTTATTCCCTACACTTCACAGAATCAGAGAATATTCTGAGTTGAAAGGGACCCACATGGATCATCAAGTCCCACTCTTAAGTTAACGGCCCTCACAGCTTGTTGAAGGTATTACAAATGCTGACTATTTCACTGGAACCCACTGTTAATCATTTTTGCTAGACTTAAATCTATTCTGTATGTCTGCTGATGCAAATTAAATTCTTAAAAGTTTTTGCCCACCTATATCAGGTAAAAAGGGCTAATAAATAAAGAACTAGCTTCTCCAATTTGTCCAACAAGCAGACCTTATTCATTTAGGTGGGTTCCATCTACCCTCTCTCTTCAGTTACTAAATGTTACAAAACCACAATCAGCATGTGTTTCAGAAGCTAAGAAAAAAAAAAAAATCCACAAACAAAACAACAACCAATAAAACCAATCCCCAAAAGCTCACTATATCCTCCTTCCTAGTAAGATAGAAATGATAAACATGATTAAATTTAGTAACAGTAGAGTCATAGCAAAATTAACCTATACTGGTCAAGATGATATGTATTAAATATTCATCAAAATGCTTAATTTTGTATACCTGGTTTTTTCAGTGTTGCATCTTATGTTTTAAAAAAAAGAAATGCCATTTTAAATCCATGAAAGCTTTGTCAAAGTAGTTTGCAATAAATGTTCCTTAAATGAGCTCGGTAATTTAACTTGCATCTTAAATGAGTTCTGTTAATTACTGGATTTTTTTTTTTCAGACTTCAAAACATTTCAGAAGTCTGCTTTATAGATTAAGCACCCTCACCACTTGGCTGATTTTTAATTACTAACAGAAATATCAAAACCATTATTTAAAAATAACTAAGAAATAATCAGTAAATTCCTGGAATTTTCACATTATCATATTTGCCAGCTGCCATACAGGATCATATCTACACTTTTCACAGTTCATATTTTTCTTTTTAAGTTGGTTATATCCTAGAGAACGTAAAGTAGACAATTATATACACATTCACTTTTAAACCCATAAATAAGTCTCAGACTGTTAAATAAAAGCTACTTTAAAACACTTCAAGGCGGGAAGAAACAAACAAAACAGACTTAAAAGATCTGTTAAACTAAATGCACAGCTAAAATCTTGATAGCAGCTATTCCACATCAGTCTAGTAGGAAAAATTAGGATTTCCATATAAAGCATAATGAAAAGTATGGTCAGATATAAAGGGAATAGGTCAGGAAGTCAATGCCATTTCAGTAAAGGTGACTACACTGCTGCAGACCCAAAGAGGTATCAGTGCTGTATTAAATACTGTTGCTAACATGCCAATGCGAAAGCTATCAACAAACTGCATTAGCAGCACACTGAATCTCTGTACTCAAGGATTGCTGGTATTTTTGCTTCTCTTGTCATTTCATGTAAGATTTGATATAACCATCCAGGAGAATGGAAAAGAGGGGAATGTGACTTTAGAGTTGGAACATGGTGAGGTTAGTGACCCTCTTGTGGGACAAGGAGTCCCCACGTGACAGCACAGTACTACCCAATGACATTTCCTGTTGTAGGTGACAACCTGGATCAAAAGAATATGTACAGCTGTTGGGCAAGTTTCTTTAAAAAATGAAACCTGATCCTTTCTTTCACAAGTATTTATGCAACTTGGGAAAAAAAAAACAAAAAAAAACAATAACCAAAAAAACCCCCCAAAAACAAGCACCAAATCCATCCCTTCAATTACTGGGATTTATAAAGAAAAATCATAGTTAAAAGTAATTTTTCCAACCATCTCCAATTAAATTTCTCTAGCTATCACAGATATTCAAATATTTAGCATAATGATTACAAAGTAAAGTATGTTCTTTAAAAAAAAGTAAGAAACCATTGGCATAATCAAAATGTAATTTGGCTGCTTTACTCAATTCTCTTCTAAAGAAAACATGATCTGGCTAATGACATTCTAGCCATTTTTAGTGATGACATTTTCAACTGGGTTAGCTGGACAGCACAGATTATGCTCTTCCAGGCTCTACTCAAATTCTTTGAAGATATATAATTGTTCAACTCTACGTATCAGTTCAAACTCTTGATAGCATTTAGAGTACATAAAGAATCCCGTTCATCATCTCTACTTATATCAAAACCTACTGTGATTTTTTTGAAATGAACAAGATTTTTAAGTGTTCTCATCTCACAGCAATAAATATTCATTCAACAATCTGTCAGATACCCAACTTCAAAAGATAACTGGCTTGGAGGCACATACATGATAATTACGGCTTTTGAATTCTTCAGCAACTAAAGCTGCAGACCTATCCTTCCAAATAGATTTTACTGATTTTCTTTTTCCTTGTTCTTAAAGAGAAGAAATGGGGTGGAAAAAAAGGCAGAACAGAAAGATCACAAAGCGCAAGGGAATATTTTAGCATATTGTGAATACAAGGCTACAATAAAAATTACCTAAAGTAAAAGAGCTGGCCTTGCAGTCCAGCGGGTCTGTATGACATTATTTAATGTATTCAAAACTAGTCTGGCTAAACTGGCAAGTATGATGCAAAAGCAACAGCACCTTTTTTTACTTTGGGGTGAAAAGTTAATTTATAGTCTACCATCTGAGTCTTTCTCAGATATTCATCACAAACACATTTATTCTTTTTAAAGCAGGATAAAAATTAGATTTTCAATAGTAATTAAAAGCTGTTCAAAACAAAGGGTATTTATCTTATTCCATATCGAGGTAACAGAAAAGTAGAGAAAGATTAAAATTACTGGGTTTACCTTTTCCAGCTTTTTAGCCTCAATATGTCGCAGCACCTGTTCCCTCCAGTCATGGGGGACTTTAGTTTTTCCTGCAGGGTCTAGTAACGAGTGCTCAGAATTAACCCTTGGGTTTGATCTCTTTGAGGGGCTAGTCCGTGAGTAATTGAAGTCACTGACTGACATAGTTCTTTCAGGTATTTCGTTCACCGACGGCCGAGCGCTCTGCGGGCGGGTCACGTTTGGACCATCAATGCTGTAGGTCCGGGCAGAGAGAGGCCTCTGCTGCCCTGACATTACTGCTGGAGATCTTCCCATTGAATGCAAATCTCTGTATGTTAAGTAGTCCCCTTCAGGAACTTGGCCTCGCCTTGAAGGTCCACTATCCCCAATATTTATGGAAGCTGCAGAAGAAACACTGCTCTGCCTTTGAAGAGTGTGTCTGGTTGCTCCTGGGAGCAGTCTGTCACCTGGTGGAACAGCCCACAGCTCTGTGTGTCTCCCTGCCATCCGCTGGTGAGTACTGTACACAGCGCTGGCCCGGACATTGTTATGATTGGAGAAGTTCATGTTTCCAGAATGCTTTACATAGCTGGGAGTTTCTGTACTGTCAGACCTAAGCAGACGTGAAGGAGGTAAGCTGCCTTGTTCTACTTGGGTGTTTTGTTTCTGGGGCCACAAGGCATCTTTTGCTGCTGCACTGCTGCTGTACTGAATATTATATTGGGGAGCACAAACCATCTGTGCACTGCCTGCCACTGATCCCCTCACTACATTAGCACCTTCAGGATTGTGATTTGAGTCAAACTTGAAAACTGTTTTTGTAGAAGATACTAAATCAGATGATGATGATGACCCAGGAAAAACCTGCAAAGGCTGATCATAGAGAAGAGTAGCAGATTTACTTCGGACTATGTTTTTTCCATCTGAAGTATCAGATCCTGATTTTACCACTGAGTTTGGCTGTTGAGATCCATTTTCATTTACAGTATCATAGATTTTCAGCCCACCACTGTCCATACTTGTGATGCTGTGAGATTTCATCACAGGACCGCTTCTCTGTGGAGACAAATCTTCCGTGCTTCTAGAAACAGACAGCTCAGCAGGATCCCCATCAACTGTAGTGCTTTTTGCTAGTTTGTCTTTACTGGGAGACTGTACTGTTTCCTCAGGATGTCCGTTTACTTTATTTATACGATATTTATTTCCATTTTCCAAGTGCTCACTTTCTTCTTTTGTGTTGTTATTCAAAAAGCCTGTTACTGAAACCATTTTCTGCGTTTCTAACTTTTCTACAGGAACTGGCACTGCCTCTTCACTAACCAGTTTATTGATATTCATGTTTATTTGGTCTAATTTGTGAGACTCCTCCACAGGAGTGCTTAGATCAACACCTTTTCCTATCAGGCGTAATCTTTCTTCAGTGCTTAATTCATATTCAGACAAGTTTGTAACCTTCTCTTGCACATTTAGTTTTTCTTCTACTGTAATACCTAATTCTTCTCCATTTTGCAAAAGATTATTCAAATTTTCGTCTTCTCGCCTGGAAGAAAAAAAGATGCCTCTTAAAAGAAACCGTCATAAGCATGAATATACTTCTCTAAGAATCCTCTTAGAGAAAATAACCATTAATATGCATCCATGCTGTGCATACAAAACAGAACAAAGAAACAGATTTATGATTTGCTGTCTTACACTGAATAGTTATATAGAGTGCTCATTTGTGCAACATTTAGATCATGTGGTTTCAGAAGTTTGTTTAAATTCAACAAGAATCATTTAAAACAGTTCAAGAGTGTCAAGAAGTACAAAGTGACAATAACTCAAGTTTTTTTATTAATTTCTTGTAATTTCCATGACACTTTGGGACAATTGTCCTGTTTGTATTGTCAGTTTTTATGAAAAATGGCACTTCTAAACTAAATCTCTTGAAGAGGAACAACCTGTAATTCCATTCTTTGAAAGTTTTTAAGAACCTTTAATAGTCATGCTAGCAATCAAATTGATTTTCAAAACTAAGCAAATAAAACCACAGAGGTTTTAAAATGGTATAGTGATGTATTTTGTAGGGATAAAAATTTACAAAGATAAAATTATTACACCCTATTGTTAAGAGAGATGGGAACTGTGTATTGTATACTAAAGCTAGTCCCTAAAAGATTTTTTTTATGAGAACCTTATTAACCTTAAGAGAACATTATTAACCTTATTATAAAACATTGAAATTTTAAGTCTTTAATGAATAATAAATGAATGAATTAAAGGAATGAACACAATGTAAAATATCAAGTAACATTTTTCTATTGTATTTGCTTAGTGGTCCGCAGTATCTTACAAACCTGATCTTGGATAAAACCGCAGCATGTGTTTCTTTGTCAGGAGAACAGAGTGAAATATCTTGGCTACTGTCAGTATTTAAGGAAACAGAATCTGACATTCGAGAAGGAGAGGAACAGTTGCTATTATTCTGATTGCTATTGTGGGTAGCTTCATCTGATAAGGAATCAGTATCTTTTGAATCATCTGAAATAAAAATTTGCCAATTCAGTTAGACACACAGATCATCTTAATAGCCATTTCATATGTGTATGTATAGTATTTAGAAACTGTCTCTTGTTCTTCAGTAATTCTTACTATCAGAAACTAAAATGTAAACACATTTGCAAAGTTCATTTACACTTACAAAATATTGTTGGAAACAGTTCCTATTTTTAAAAATATTTGGCTTAACATAAACAGCCCTTATCTCTTAATTAAATTCTAACTTCTTGCTTTATTCTCATTTTCCTTGTCATACATTAGTGCTACATTATTGAATACTTCCTTACAGTATCTATCAAATCATATTTCTGTTATTACAAAGATTTCAAAGTTGTAAATTACATGAGTCTATAGGTCCCTAATAAAATGAAGCACACTGCTTCACATGCAGTAATTTGTAAGTGAACACAATCCCTGATTTTGAACATTGTATCATTGTTAAAGTGCTATTTACTAGACCAAGTCCTCTGGAAAGATCTAGATAACTGGATAAACTCTGATAGCTTTTTAATAAAAGTAAAAAATCAAGAATGAAAATCAGGAATTAATGTTCTTGTGCAGATTTTGAATCCAATGCACTCCCATGCTCTGCAGATCCCTTAGGACAACATTTTCAGAGTAATTTACCCCTGTGCACATTGATTCTTGCATAATGTATGCATACTTACATACTACATCCGTATAAAAATAATTTCTCTGGGGGAATTCAAGCCAGCCATGATTCTGACATGAGCGCAGAAACAAATACATTTAAATTTTTGCTTCAAGCCAGTTACAGGTGCCAAACGCATACATTTTGTGGGACTAATGTCTATCTTCAGAGACAAGAAAGAAGTTTTGACCTGGTACTTTCGTCAGACATAAAAATCCAAGGACAGCATTGATAAACATCCACCTTTTCATCTCACGCGATCCTCAGTAGAGTCCTCCTGCTTCCACCCTGTGGTTCTCCTCACCAAATCTCACCTTTTTACATCTAAAGTCCAGAAAAGCCTTTTGTCCTGGAAAGTACTGGACTTGGATATCATATGAAGCAAAATACTATTTGCTATCCCATTTTTCTATCATGTTTTCTCTGACTCCTAGGCCATTTCTTACTATTAAGGAAATGGTTACCCAGACCATTTGTATTTCAGAGAACATAAAATTTACTTAACAAAAAGTTAACGTTCAGAAGTTTCATGCTAGAGGAACAAAGTAAAATTAAGAGTAAAGTAACTCTGGAGAAAGAACTTCTACAAGTTGATTCTTAAACCTTAGGAAAAGAGCACAGCTCCTGTAGAGAAATTTAAATAAGTGATACTGCTGCCTATAGCAGCAGTTATAGCAGCTGCCTACAGCAGCAATAATTCACAAAATCTGGATGAAGGAAGACATACAGAATATTTCCAATATAAAAAGCACTTTCTGCAGTCTCTCTCTTAAGCATATCAAGACTATGTTCAAGCTCAAACCCCCCAAATATATAACCCTTCTCTTCCTGTCTGATTTGAACAGACAACAATCAAGAAAATTAGGATATCAACACAACTTGCTCTAGCATGCACTCAAATATATGCAATTTTTTCCTGCTTTCATTGCTTAACTAGGGAATTAATCATCTTTCTTTTAAAACATACAAATTAGGCCTACTTTTACTTAATTTAGTTGGAAAAACGAGCCACTTCGAGTCAAGAAATTATCTGAATTACAGAACACTTCCCTTGCTTTTTATGGTCTCTTACCTTTTTTGCTATTGCTTAGGGCTACCACTTTTGGTTGGTTTATGGAAGTTTCTATCAGTGGTGGTCGCATTTCTGCCATTTTCATCTCTTCATCAGAGGACAGTTCTTCTGACTCCTGCTAAAGGAAAAACAGCTTTATGCTGCCCATTTTAAAGAAAACCTTAAAGGTTAAGTAAATGCTATCTAAACTATCACCGACTAAACAATAAAAGGGTAAAAAATTAGCCACAAAATACGGGCAATGCACAACAGCTTTGTAGTGCATCTGTAGTCCAAGTCAACTGAATTATCTTTAAGAAGTACCACCGGCAGATTTGCATTGTCACTGATAAACTCTGTGGGACGACACTCAGACAGGTAACTTTAACTGCTACTTAGGAGCAAGCAGATGAAGCCTTCGTTCCACCACCGGAGAGAGCATCCAAGTCACAAAGTGATCACTGAACCAGCAAACACTGCAGACTGACTAGCTGGGTATTGGTTTTGAAGAAAAGAGTCTAAACTGAAACAGCTATAGAGTAGCATGAGCAAGACAATCTTAAGAATGGAGAGGCATGCTGTGAGAAAAGACTGAAGGAGCTTGGCTTGCCTAGTCTAATAAAAACAGAGTATGGGTAGCTTGCTAGGGGTAAATTCCAAAAGGAAAAGAAGTTATTTAAATTCAAGAGCAATGGTAGAGGAATAAAGCAATGCTGAATACATTTAAGCTAGTAATCACTAGTTCTGAACCATAAGATGGAACTCAGTGCATTTACGAGAGATTAACAGACAAAGCTGCTGCAAGAGCAGCCATGCAACTGATTCAGTTTCCTACTGCCAGCCCTACATTCATTTATCTTTAAACCCCAATTGTTTCCAGTAATATTTTGAAGAAAGAAACCCTCAACAAACCTTCCTTCCTTGAACTGGAGATTTCTTTCTAGTAAATACGCTTCCTACTACAAATGCTACAAAATCCATGTTGCAAATTGCAAAACCAATCTGCCAATGTTCACTTTTTCTTAGTTTTGGAACACTTGCATGGAACCTACTGAAGAGCACTATCTTCCCATGATACCAATTATATGGCTAGTTTTGGGGTCTGCAGGAAGGACAAACCTGACTCAAACACAGCAAACAAGCTACGATAATCTTAAGTAAAAAATAAAAAATAAAAATCCATCTGTTTTTCTCTACAAGTTGAACAACCAAGCTCTTCACTGCATCTACTACATTCCATTCCTCTTGGATGTGACATACAAGAGTAATCAATGCTGAAATGAAAAGCTTACACACGTGCAAAGTTTAGATATCTGGATTCTGCAACAGCATTACCAGCAGGTTAGTATGTGGAAATATGGACTTCACTATACCTGCCTCATTTACTTAACTGACATACAGCCAGCTACAAAGAATTACTATCACTATCATTAGACAACTATCATGATCTTATGAAATTACGTTTTTAAAGAAAAATATCAATACCAGTATTTTCAAAAAGCATGCAGAAGCAGGAACACACTAGTGGGGAAGTAGCCAGTGACAGCCACAACTGCCTGCCACTCAAGTCTCTTCACCGTAAGTATGATAGAGGCACATTCCACAGCTTACACAACACAGGCAAAAATGATGATCCACTTGTGAAACTATGAAAAAGGTATTTTACAGGTTGTGACTGGGAACTGATTGAGTGACACTTTGTCGTAAATCTCAAACTCTCTAAATAAATGAATACATGGTGTTTGTCAGCGAGATGTAAAGTTCAGAAGTTTAAAATCCCTCACTGTAAGAGGTAAATATATTCCAAGAAATATTCCTGACAGCTCACTAGTAAACACAGAGGAATAAATATTTTTAAACCCACCTTCCACTTTTCATTTGAAATGTATGCATATAGTCACTTGGATACAGAAATTTTTTATTGCTCCCACTGATCTGACATTTTCTCATTTCAGCAACAATTTAAAGTGATTATTTAATGAAGCACTGACAATCAAGCAATAACTGAAGAATTCTATCAAAGTATGAGTAGTTTACAGTTTATATCAACCTTTAATTCAGTTTGCTTTATTTTTTGTTTAAATGCATGCGTCTTTCATTATGAACTTTTTATTAGCTGTTTCAACTTTTTCTTAACAAAATCTGGAGCAAGAAAAATACTGTATTGAAAACCATCTGAATTTACAACACTTTCGGAGGGCAATTTTCTTCTATTGTCAACAGAAATTTTCATCTCCCAGAAGAACAAATTCAATACAACACCAGCACAATTTCTGACTGCTGTAATGGTCATTGCAATACCATACCTCAAGCATGTCTTCATGGTTGACAATTGTTTTCATGTTCTGCAAGGTTTTAACAAGTGCAGTCATCTGTGAATTTGCAGTGCTGTGCTCAGCTTCTGGTTCACTAGGCTTCTGCAGAGTGCTTCCTGCTGAATATTGCTTTCTCTCATCAGCTTTGTTCTTCACTGAACAAATTTCTAAAGTCTACAGAATCAAGAATATTAGCAGAAAAAACATCCTGAAAGGTTTTCAGTGACATATAGAGCCAACATTATATATTTTGGGAAAATATGGAATGGAAAAATCAGAGCTCTGAAATTATAAACTACAGAATGCACCAGGTATGAAATGCTGAGAAAATGCCACAGATTACTAAGGTACAGTCCCTGCCCTTTGTCCATCAGTTTGACTGTTTTCCTTACTGGTATCAATTTGTACCATTATATTCCCAGTCAAATGAAAAAAAATACAAGGAGGCCAATACCTGCAATGATTCTATGCCAGCACCAAACAGTAGTCCTGTCACATATCATGCTGCATTCAAGCTCTTAGAGACTCTCAACACTTTTGCCAGCTTGTTATTACTGCATGTTATCATATAAAACCTTCACTCATGAGGGGACCAGTAAAATTCTTAGATTATCCAAATTTCACTGTGAAGTCTGGCAGAAAAAAGAGGATCAGAGGATGACAAAGATGCCATCCTCTAGAAAACAAAGAAGTCAGCTCCATTACACCTCCACAGTTCATATATTACCTGAGAATCAGGTCACTTTTCTTGTCCTTAGTGTAGGACGAAGACTGCTACTGCAAATCAGACATTTATTACAGACATCCTTACGTGAGGAAGAGGTAAACAGTGTTCTGTAACCTAACAACTTTTCTTGCTAAAGTGTCAGAAGGGAGGGAGAAGAGAATTAAGAGGAGTCAATGACACTTTAGTCTTTGGAATTTCTTGCAAAACCAGAAGAAGATAATGCTATCTCTAACCTTTACCCCCACATCTTTTACAGAAACTGTCTGGACTTCTCGTTTTGACTCCTTGACAGTATCTTCAGTAGATTCTTCATCCTTTAGTCTATGTACAATTGTCTGGACTGTTTTAACCATATTCTTCAGTTCATCAGGATATGGAGTTGGATATCTCTTCAGATTGCCCTCCTGTATAACAAAAAGCAATAATGTTCTACATTTATTTAAATGTCAGAACTAAAACATAAGCTTTAAAACAAGTGATTAATTAGGACAAACCACTGAACAATCTGGGATTTCCAACTTGCTATTCAAGTCTACCTACATTGAGGCAGACATAAGTTTATACAACCAGGAAAAACCACTTTCACTTCCTTTCCCCCAACACGTCTTAATCCTTGTTCGGAATTAGGGGACAACTGTAATTCACTCAAAATAAAACCAGGATTTATCACAGTCTCCCCACTTGTTCTCCACAGCACCATTAGTCAGGTAGCCGCCTTGTTAGGCCCTACATTGCCATGTATCAGCTTAGAGTTCTTCCCTTGTGCCCTGCTGAAAATGATCTGGCCAAATAATAGCCAAGCTAAACGCAAACACAACAAAAAACCCAAACCACAGTGTTTCATTCTGCTAGACACTCTAAACTAATAACTGATGACTTGATTTACTCAGCAGAGTAAAACTCACAGCCAAAGGAATGAAAACGCTGAGATTAAAGGGTGGAAGTAAGAGGGAGGGAAGTACCAAGTATGCAAAAATAAATTCAATACTAACCCGAGGTGGTGCCTCTCTCTCATCTTTATCTTCATCACACTCAAATGCCACCTGAGCACGCTGTTTCCTCTGTTCCTCCCACAGAGATGGATTGAAACTTTCATTATCAGATATGAACATAACTGGAAAAAAAACCCCAAAGAACCTCTTGTAAGAATAGGATACATTATGCAAAATAAAATATACTCTTTTTCTTTCTCTTAGATGGGATTGGTGCGCTTTTGTACGCATTCTTAAAATATTGAAGACCAACAGCACCATTAATTGAAGATTAGATGCAATGCCACTGCTTTATGAATTTGACTGTACTTTTATATTAGAAAAGTCCCTATCTGTAAAGAGAAAAATCATACGCTCAGCTGTCCACTAGGCTTAACATTCACACTTGAAAATTTGCTGCAGAACTAAGTGCTATTATTCTATATATAAATATGAATAATGTATTTGTGCGCATCTATATAAAAATGTAAATTATAATTGTATAGATTTATATAGCCTATTTGCATTGCTTAACATCATTAAGCACATATAAGAACATTCATCTGGTTTCATTTATGAACATTTAAATATGAAAACTAAGAATGATTTAGTGAGAAAAACCTGCATTATTACTGATCCTAAAGAAATATAAGCATCTAAAACTCAAGGTTAAATTAATCTGCATTTTGCAGAAGATTTTGCAGAAGTTACGCAGTTGACAGGGGCTTTACATACAAGTATTTCTTTCTTAATTTTACAAGAGAGAAAAAACCTAAACCATTCAGGTACCCACTGTCTCTTATTTTAGCATGTCTTGGTGTTACATCAGCCAGGTTCTACTTTAGCATGACAAATAGTCTAATAAATCTGCCACTACCACCCAGCAAATGTGTATCCTTCACTAGCAATACCAAGACTGTTCATATTAACCACTTCTGTACCTGAAACAGAAAAATACTTAATGTTAGGGCTCAGTAAGCAATGAAATACTTGTTACTCTGCATTTATTGGATAAACTTAACAACTCTAACAGATCTGAAGATATTGTAATAAACATCACAATTTCTATCACTAAAACTTCCTGACTATAAGCCAACTTAAAAGTTGTATTGAACCTTAAACCTTCCATTTGGAATTACCACCTCAGCCAGATATTCTGTCATCTTAAACCAAACAAACAGTCCTTTCCTTGTCTACAGAAAGAAACTCCGGAACTTGAGACAAACAAAGTTCCAATGGAGAGAACAATTTCAGGAACAATCCTGAACTTCACTCAATATCCCAGTTCCCACATTCTATCAGAGGTCTTGAAGATACATTAGAAGGCACTATAAGTGATGTACAATTTACTGCTTTTGCTTATGTTTTTCGTTACTCCTCTCTCAGTGTACTAGACACCTGTGCCACGGAAAAAGAAAAGTTGCAACTTGTCCATTTTCCATTATTTCCATTAATATATTGCCCCCCCCCTTCATTTCTGTTAAAGCAGCATAAGCTTCTTCCTTTTCCTTGCAAGTGAAAGGAAGTGGAAAAATAAAGTTATTTAACTCCCTTTCCCTAACTTCTGATGGGCTTACTACTGGAATGTTACTTGTTTCCCTAACTTTTTCACAACTGTGCTGAAACAACCTTCTGGTAAGAGCTTAAAATTTTGTGCCTAACCTTTTATAAAACAGTTCAAGCTACATGTGAGCAATATGCTTTCTCTAGAGTGATTTTTTTTTTCATTTCAAAATAAACCAGAGAATGCTATTTACTTTTCAAAAAATATGTACCTGGTAATGGAGGAAACATTTTATTAAAATAGTCAGTTTGAAGTTAACACCTGCTAAAAAGAATTTCACCCCAAAATATCAAGCTCTGTTGGAAAAAAAGAAGGTGTCACACTGGGTGTGGCAACCATCACAGAAGGTCACCCTCTCAGTCCATTTCTCACCTTGCTCACTGAAATAGCTCCATCTAGAATTTACCAACATCTAAATCTCTTAAAGTTACTGTTCCCATTCATCAGACACAATTCGTCATCTCTTACAAGTGTATTCCAAACTTGTATTTAAGTATTATTTAGTGAAAATCGTATTAGCAGGAAGTCTTCCCATTATTGTTTTCAAAAGTGACCACTCTGACAGGGTATTTCTGAAATTACTTACCCTCCTCAGTCCTTGGTTGCTGAGGGAACATGTAATTAGTAAGTACTGTTTTCTGTGTGTCAGGGTCAGCTTCTTTTTGAAGAGGGATAAGTGGTTTAGACTAGAAAGCAAATGGAAGACAGATATGTTATGAGAATATATATACAAAAAGGTAAATATAACCTATACATCACAGAGCATGCATATCCCATTTCTTTGAAGACTACTCTCCCTTGTATTAAACCATTTCTCCTCTGAATAATTTTCACAAAATGAAGATATTAACATGTCTGTATTTGACTGATGAATGGCTTTGACTGAGGAAAAACTCAGCAACAGCTTTTGTGAAAAGCCAACACTAGATACTCAAAAAGTAACCCAGTTTCTTGTTGGTACTTACTACTATCCCTAAGTATGCTAATCTGAAATGCACAGATATATTTGGCTATTTAAAGCTGCAGACAATCATATAAAGAGAAAAATTCTATATTCTTGTTTTTAATTTTGATGCCAGATTGAACATCCTCCACCCCTTACATAGAAGGGCAGGGGAGTCTTGAAATTACTCTTCTAGTAAAAGTGCACATCTAAGGCTTGTGGATTTCTGACAGCCCCTGTACACCTTAATGCCATTCGGAAAAATCAGCATAATACCAAGGACTTTAATAAAAAGGAAAAGTACAAGATACAAGTACATGAGTTACTGCTTAACAGCCTCAAAGTGGAACAGTCATAGAGTTCAAAGGTGTGGAAAGAAACCTAACTTAAAACCAGACATGCTGAGTTTCCCTACTGGTGTAGCTGTGACAGCAACAGCGGGCTATACGTTTAAGTTCTAGCTTACCAAGCACTAACTTTCCTGTGTAAATTAGCCTGAACAAAAAAACCCAAGAAAACAAGAAAAACAATTGCAAAACAAAAAACCAGAGACAAAACACCACCAAAACAAATTAACAACCCCTCCCCCCTCCCCCATCTGTTAAATTGCACAGAACTTCTCAAAAAATATGAGACTCCTCAGACAGGTAAGCTCAGTACTGGTTACTTCAGGAGAATTGACATAGCAATGTCAAGACAGTTTTGATCGACACAGTACTAGGTCTCTTTATTTAACAGATGGCTCTGCACTTGTAAGTCCCATTAGGAATGAAGTCAACAAGCATTTATTTTCAATATTAAAAAAATTTACCTGATTGTCTGATAGCCACATAGCAGTGAGCTGTTGCAGTTTTGTAAAGGTAAATGGTAAATTCTTCAGTCTGTAAATTACAAGAATTATGTAAGTACATTTAGCCATACTGTTAAGACTTTAAACAGTCCTGAATTAGCCTGTAAAATATTTTAAAAGGATATTTCCATATGAAGTTAAATTAATAAATAGAGAACTGAAAGGCTACAGCATGTAATTTAAATTCAAATTAAAAAAAACCCAAGCAAACAAGAAAAACTTATATCTGACCAGTTTAGCAAGTAGCTTAAAACAAAGAAGTGACATTATAACTTGAATTTAACTCAGTTGAGTGACTTGAATACAAAGACAATGAAGGTGAATTAATAAATCTGAATCCTCAGCATTTTATCTGTCAATATGCAGGTCAATTAAGGAAAAATGTGCTACACCTGAAAATCAGTTTCTCAAAGACATGTATGGGGCAGGGGCCGTCCTGGATAATTGATGCTCTGGCATTAATGGATCAATCAAGCTACAGATGCAGTACAGAGAAGCTGGATTGACAGAATAGGAGGGAGATCTCCACTAGACTTCTCTCTCCTAGCATATTTTAATTCTATAAACCAGCAATTCACCAAAGCTAAACATTTTGTCTATTTTTAATGACCATCTCTAACAAAACACAACGCTCTTCCCCCTTCCCCAGAACACTGAGGTCTTTTACACTATCCTGTGATACTGTTGGCTGCTCCGTATGCAATACAGGAAGCTATTAATCTTTAAGAAAGAATGAAAAGTTTTATGAAAATAACCAAACTAATTCCCAGAAAAACACATGCTAACAATCATGAATGTATTGAAGCTGCACTTCAGTGCACCTGCCAAGTCATTAAAATAAAGACAGCTTAATACAATGGAACTGCAAGATCCAGAATACGACAGTAATACACTAAATACACTTCAATCGGCTTCCGAGCTGTGCGTGAGATAAGGAAAGATAGCGTGATGTATTCATAACAATCCCTCTACATCATTGTTGCATTTTATACAACTTCTACTTGATTAAAAGCATTCACAAACCTATTGTCACTCAGGTTGATGACTTTTAATTTCTGCATATCACCCATTTCTTCAGGGAGAAATTCAAGCTTATTAGAATGCAGAAAGAGCACTGTTACATGCTTCCAGTTTCCAATCTGAAAAAAAAAGCCCCACAAAGAATGAATTCATCTTCACAACATAAATATGAAAATTTTTAAAACATTTAGTATTGAGGCTATTTTGCCTGGAAAGTTTATTCTTACAATAATACACAGTTTCAATACACAGCAACGAATTCCTACTTGTTGCTTTAAATAATCAAATTTTGTTATTTAATAACTTGGATATTTGCATACATCCTCTTTAAAAACACACACAAAGAAACTCCTCTCAAAAATTATTAAATTGTTATTCACAAATTGTACAGACTATATAAACATTAAAATATTCATTTTACAGGTTCACCATTAAATACATACCTCTGATGGCAACTGAGTTAAAAAGTTATGATCTGCAGCAAATGTTCTTATATTCGAGAGCTGCCCAACAGATGAAGGCAATGTTTCAATCTCATTGAAACTACAGTCCAGTTCTTCTACTGATATTAACCTGAAAAAAAAAAATTTACTCCTCTATACAGATTAATTAATCCAACATTAATTGAATACTTGCAGTTTAAATGAATAACACTATTAATTACTATTCTCAAATGTAGTTCAAAATAAACCCAAAGGAATTAAAATATAAGAAGAATCCTTTACTGATTGCCTAAAATGTGTTTTGGGGTGGATGTTTCTTCCTGTTAGCTGACTGCATGTTTTTTGGTTCTGTTTGGAGCTTGCTTGTCTTTTTAAAATCTCCTTTACACTGTCCTCACAATGAAAACAGTGAGGCCAGCAACATCAGATGCTTGTGTAGTACATGACAACATGCCAGCATAAGGCATTAAAAACATTCAGAATGGGACAGATCATAGCCAAATTAGAGCTGAGTGACGTTTCTGAATAAACAAAGAATTTCAAGAGTTAGGACAGAGAATCTAAGAGTCTGGCAGTGAAGCAGTATTTTGTAAACTCTGACAACAAAAGATAACCTATATTAATTAAAACATATGAAAAGATATTGCAAGACATTGTACATTTGTACAGCACTTAATTCTGAGCCAATTATTTTTGCTATTATTTGCAAGTTTTAAATTAAATTCCTGAACACCAAAATATGTATTAAAAAAACCTGCTGATGGACTGAAAATGTTCTCACTCTTTCTATACATAAAAGATATGTTCAGATTTACTTTTTACAAGATTTTTGAGAGTGGGTCAATCATTTCAATATCTACCACAGCCATGTAACTGTCAAAAAACCCCCATTTCCAACAGCTGACTGACCCCTTAGGTATCTTGTTTTCTATCACATTCCACTTTTTTTTTATAGATTGGTGGCTGTATTAAGTGAGGACCCTATGTCTTTTGGTACTAAATACTAAGAACATTCATGCTGCAAAGTAGAACTAAATTATGAAAACACTTGCTTTAAATTGTATTAGGACATTAGAATGTAAAAGGAATTAAATCAAGTAGTTATAAAAAAATTCAAAAGAGGCACCACTGTTACAGAAAAGTGTTCAGAAAGGCAATTCAACTTCTTATTTTGGTGAAATACCTACCCTCCTATGGAGTCTGGCAAATAAATTAACTGGTTTTCATCAATTTTAAGTGTTGTCACCTTTTTCAGAGAACCTATAATAATAGGAACAAGTAAATCAAAATGGACATTTGAGCTCATTAAGCTGAGTTTTAATTTTATATTAAGAAGGGAAGAAAAGCCCAAAACATTATGGGCAAACAATCTCATCTTCTGTATTCCCTGGCATGCCTATAGTGCTGCATTCCTAAGGAAATAAGGAGATGAGCTTACAGAACTTGTTTGCCAGTTTACAATGTGTCAAGCATTATGGTGGACAGGTGGTGGCAGGGAGGAAAAAAAATTGGTTTTCTTCTGATAGAGACATCAGTTTTTCATCCACTTACAGACTACTGTATAAAGTAAAGAATGCTCCAAAACAATTTTAAGTTATTATTCAGCCATGCATTACAGCTTTATCAAGAACTCGTACATCTACTCCACTGAAACAGATCTAGAACGTCATTTTTGTTTATTTTAAAGTGCTCTGTGTCTGAACTACAGGCTTTTAAGAACGTGAATTAACTGAAAATACAAACCAATAGACTCCGGCAGTTGCTGAAGTGAATTACTGGACAACAGGAGGTCTTGCAGACTTTCACAACCTGAAATACCTTCTTCAACTACTTCAATGTTGTTTTTAGAAACATCCAAGTAGGTCAGTTGTTTCAAAGTGCCTATGAACTAAAAGCAAGAGAAAATAATACATTCTAGAAAGCACAAGTTCAAAACAAAAAAATCCAGAACTGACCCAATGTCTCAAGTGTAATGCCAGAGGAAAAGACTGAGATTTCTGAAATAGAATTTTATGCAAAATATCCAAACTTTCAAATGAAGTATTTTGTGCAGATAAGCACAGCTAATGTTTTTACACACACAGACGCTCCACAGTAACTGCACGTCCCCGAAGTCAGTCTGTTGAACATTCAGTGGTTTGATTAGTTACCGCAAATCAAGTAATTGCACCTTTAGAACAGACTTCAGAGACACATAATGTGAGGACATCATTACGCTCCAGTAAAGAGTTTTTATGCTTATTTTTTGCCTTTTGTGTAAAACTGCATCCTACTTAACCTGAAAAACGACAACTCTGAATCCCTAATTGTATAAACTGAAAGAAACAAGCCAAAACATAAGCTTGTATTACCATTCCATATGAACGAAGTATGAGCTTCAAGACTCATGCATATTACTCTATTAAAATCTTCACTTTCTCATAAATGAAGTTTTATTTTACTGCGAAATACAGTTCAGCTTGCATTTTACAATCAAACCACTCAATTCTCTAAGAGTTAGCTGAAGGAAAACAGCAGAAAAGACTACTGGTCAGGCAGGAAGGCCACATAGCACACTGCTAGTGATTTTACGGCTGAAAACAACCCAGCTGCTTCCCAAACTCCAAATACTCATTTATTAGTTTGCTACAACTTAAGCACAGGTTCTCAAGTACTGTAATAATAGGTCCGCCTAGACAACATGTAATCCTGAAAGATGTCAGCAACCCATACAAAGTCAACAGACTGTTTTCTCAGGAGCTGGCTATGCTCCCTGTTTACACCACACCAAAATTGGCACTGCTTGCTTTACAGCTGTGACCAGTAAAAATCCACACAACATATTTATTCTGTAAATTCCTGCTTGCTGTCTAACACAGAATAATCCCCTTTTGGAAGGACCATTCAACCATGAATTTGATTTAATATTTTTACTCTGAATTGCAATATAATTTTTAGATGAGAAATATATAACTTTCAATGAAAAAAACCAACCAAAAAGCTGTGAACCTAGCTCTCATGATCAATGATAATTTCTAAGTGGACTAGTTAAGCATTCAAGTGCCATTTAGCCTTCTGGCTTTCAGTAACACCAAAATTACATAGCAACTTCAACATACATGTTCAGTGACAAAGCAAATAGGTATTTGTATAAATATAAATATAATTTAAACTACTCTATGTTTAACATAGCAAAAGAACTTACCCCAGGAATAAGGGTTAGTCTATTACCGTCCATCCAAAATTCCTTTAATCCACTCAGTTGTTCAAGTACTTCAGGCTGTAATGGGAAGTAATTTTTTAAAAAAACTTACAAAAATCCCCCTTGTGAATGGCAAAAACAACTCCAGTGATTTGTCTACTGCAACTTTAATAATGTCTTACCTATAGCTGTTATACACACTTCTTTCACTAGGTCAAAGAAAACTCAGATATTTCACTTTTGAAATGAAATACACACCAGATATATAAAAACTTCTAAGAATTTGATCACAGCATTAAATAATCTTTAGAGAAAGGTTTTCTGTTGGTTTGGTGTTTTTTACAGAAAGTATAATTTTTCAACAGGCACAAACTCTAAGGCCATGTCACACATACAATTTCTTCCTTGATGGAGGAGGTCTAAACACCCTCAAATTCCATCAACTCAGAGGACCTGTTTTTCAAAAATTCCGGTGATTTTGTTGTTTGGGAGGAAATGGAAAGAGATTTCATTTTTCTATCAACAAAGGGTACACCTCCATGATACAAGTAAACCACTCCTTCCATAAAATGAAATGCAGGATTGCTTTTCCACTACAACTCATTGTTAGAAGTGTCTTTTACATATCAAGGAAAAGACCCCTTCTTAGTAAACATGCATATTGCATATGCTTTCCTATTTAAACTTTTCTCCTGAGAAAGTAATACAAAAGAGGTACTACTGCATCTTAATAATTACAGCCAAGTTCAGATAAATGCTAAGTAAGTTTTGTTGTACAGTATATAGACAGGATTTCTGCTTAACTTGCAGACCTGACTCCCAATAACTCATTTTCCAATAGAAAGTTGTAACTCAGGACTACCATTCAGAGAGCTCTTGATCCAAAATCAGTTTCAGACCCTTTTGTACTTTTGCCTTAAGATTTTAGTGAAGTAAGTCACTAGAAGTTGACTCCTATGGCTAAAAGGCTGGCAGAGATGAAGCCATCAGCCAAAATTACAGACAAACAGGTGATTTCACAGCCTGGGCTTAGTTTCTGGCTTTTATGGCTTAACGTGGACCTGTACTCATCAGTTTAAGGCTCCCACACAAGTATCTAGCCTGTGATGATGAGAAGATGGCAGTAATGGTAAGGACCACTCGGCAAGTGTTCAGCTCTGCATGTTGTACTAGTGGCACACATAATGCTTGACTTTATTGTATTACAGGTCAGCAAGTTTCATCATACTTCTATTTCAGTTCCCTTACCCAGGAAAGTACTTGTAAAAGCAGAGATGTTTTGTGACTCTAAATACAAGACATGTTTGCCTGTGAGATCACAAACAGGAAACAAGTCAATCTACACTGAAGGAAAAATCTGAATACCTCAACTGTAAATACTACTTTGAACAATATTCAAACAAACTTAAAATTCATATAGTTTTCTTGGATCTATGCAATTTGTGCACAATAGTAAAAGCAGGTTATGCACACAATTATAACAATAAATACATGATACTCAATTAGTGTTTAGAATTTATTCTAAGCCAAACAATTAGGATTATAATTCAAACCCATATTACTATTAATTATTTACCAGTACAGTAACCACACTATACAATAGATGTTATTTTAAAATGAGTAAAAACATACTCTCTTTCATAAGAACACACACAGGCTCCATAAAATAGTATAAGGTATAAATAATACTTGCTTGGTAGCAGAACTCTTAAGCTGATGTTTGTATTTTCATATTTATTAACAAAACATCAAAAGATATGGAGATTTATAAAAGATGCAAAGCTGTGTTACTAAGGCAAACTCACCACTTCTGTGAATTCGTTACTTCCTAAGTCCAGTCTCTCCAGCTGAGTCAGTCTGGACATGGTTCTGCACAGGAAGGTGAGCAACAAAGAATTAGATCTAAGAAAATACTAGCTACATCAAATCTTCCAATATTTACAAGAATCTATTAGTCAGTATTAAGTAGTGATGCTATTCCAGAACTGGAATGATACCTAAATAAGGTCAATTTTTCACACACTGTTCAACCAGGCACATATTACTGATCCCGCAGACTGTCGAGCGTCAAATGAAGAGTACACTGCAACACACCTACAGATGAAATTGCAAAACCTAAAGACCAGTAAAGAAATCTTTATGATAAAGATAACAGTGATGTATCTCTTCTTTTGAGTGCTTCAGCTTTTCACCTACAGTCACAATACGTCCTTTCACCAGTTAAAGGCTGCTTAACTACATGTTTTCTTCTCAAAGTAAGACTACTGCCTAGTGATCAGTTAAAACAGAAAAGACAGTGTTGAACCACAGTGACCAACATCACCTTTTTCCTTCTCCAGGCTGCTGACAAAGTTGCTTCCATTTGATGTGGTTTAGAATAACAATTATTTCTCTAGTCATACATTAAATGGGATTAATAAATTGGATTTTGTGACACATCACAAAATCACTCTTTAACATAACTTATGGCAAATATTAAATCAATGTCTGAAATAAAAGTAAAATCCATTACTTCAAGCTGTGATTTGGAAACATTTTTCCTTTATTTAAGTTTGCTTTGTGGACTCCACAGAGATTATCTACTGCTGCACATGGTGGTCTAAACAATGGGTACTTCTCAGTCAACAGTAGTTCTACCTGAAAGTATTTATTAAGGGGCTATGAATCCCTCATATGACATCATGTTCTGTATTTATTTAATAATAGATTTCCACAGAACAATTAGTAACATCTAAAACTTTCATATATAAACTGCAACTGCGTACATACTATAAAATTCTGGAAAAATTAAATGTAAGAGTTTCTAAATGGTAGAGTCTTGTATATTATCAGAATATCATACCAGCTTCAAGAAAAAACTGCATTAGCACAAAATGCTCTATGCAGCTATTTAAAGGTTCAATTTTCTTTCAAATGTGGTAAGTTCTATAGTTGCTCTGGGCATACAGTTAAAAAATAATATATTGGAAAATGCCTTCTTTACTGAAAGTAGCTTAATGTGATTATTAATATTATTCATGAAATAATCTCCAAGAAGGAGACTCAACATTTGTTTATAAATTTGATTTTCATGACATTGGAGTAATTAAGCTGTGGACAAACTAGGAATTTAGCATAAGCAGGTAAAGACAAGACCAAGACAAAAGCAGAAACAATTTTTTGCACTGCACAAATAGTATACACAGGCTCTGAAGGAAAGCATCTAGCTAACATTCCTACTGTCCTAGAGACAGAAGAAAAACCAAAAAACAAAAAACCATGAAAAGGCTACTTTCAGAAGACTCTGGGAAATAATATCCCTAATTTCTTGAAGCTAATGAACAGGATGATTATCAGTAAGCCAACTACTAACATTCTTTTTCAAATTCTAACTAATCAGAGTCCCTCTGAAATCCTGCAGAAGATTAATCTCTCAAAGCTTTGTGAGACCATGCCAATACCAATTTTAATGCAGTATGTTCCTAACAAATTTGCCCCAATGATTCTCCCAGAAGCACTGCTGAAGGCTCCTTCAAAAGGATCTAAACACAGCGTTCTGTGGCTTTTGAAACTTCACAGACCACACTATGCAAACCAATGTTATGTAACAATGACAAGAAAACAAGTTAACTTTATTGATTTTGGGCCCTTTTCTTCCCTTGCCAAAATGGCTGTAATCTAGCAAACAAATCCACTCAACTATAAAACATACACAAACATGTCTGCAAAATGAGGGTCTTGGTAACATTCCTTCCTTTCCCCGCTGCTTGCATAATAGCAATAATAACTTTCAGATACTCTGTGACTAAAATCTTGCTTTTTTGTATTGTTTATAGAGAATTACCTTCAGACAAAATGCAAACAAGGCTTCCAATAATGTTAAGGTAAATTCAGGAAATGCAGGAAAATTCAATGCCAAAGCATGTGGAAACAAACATTTACTACATCATGGAGTTACACCTATTTCCATCATTCACGTGGTGCTAATCCCTCCCATAAACTGAAACCCTCTTTCATAATTCATATTATTGAACTTAGTGTCAAATCAACTCAACACTATGTGATGAGATAGCCTAAATTATGCCTCAAATTCTGCTGTTGTATACAGACAGCTTCACTAAGGTTAACACTACAGCTTACTTCAAGTGGCATAAAATTCAAGGGGTGTGTGTATAATGACAAGATTGGGCCCTGGAATCACTGTTACTACACTCTCAAATAACTTGCTTCTTTCTTAAAAGCTTACTCTTTTTATTGACAATTAGGCCACAGAAGCTTAGAAAAAATGGAAAAAAACCCCTTACCATATTTTTACTGGATCATTCTCCCAGTTTACCTACCAGAAAAATGCCTCTAAAATAGTCTCTGTGTGGTTTTGCTTTCCTTTCAGTAGAAATAGTTTCATTGAGCTGTTTTGCATTATAATGCTGCCACTTTTGCAGTCTCTGGCTGTGGATAAGCTCCAAGCAAAATGATGCATTTGGCATAAAGTAAGGTTGATTTAGCGTGTTGGCATTAATTACCCATTTTGATTAACATTCTTTCAAGTGCTTCATGCTTCAGTGTCAAAAATTATATGCACGTTTTACTCAAAAAGAAGGCTAGTTTCATGCTGCAGAAATTTATCCAAATACATTTCATATTACAAATAGCAAAGAATTTGCTGTACGAATTTAAATATTAGAACGATGAGAGCCACAGGAACACAAAAAAATACACTGGTATTCTACAGCAAAAATATTAGGACATACTACTACATCTTATTAGCATCAAAAAACTGCTTTGGATTTTCTACACTTTTTAAAGCTGTATAGCATAGTTCTATAAGAGTACCAGAATAGAAGAATAAAGATGGCAGCTCAGCATGTACTGTAGATTATTATATGAGTAATACAGAGAACTCTTCATGACAGTTGCTATTTAGTTTTCAATCAAGGATGAAACTCTGAAAACACTGAAGTCAACAAAAAAACTTCCCAGCACTTTTAACAGAGGGTATGTTTGACTTCAATATATTAAAGCATTTGTTTAAATATTTCTTATCACTACAAGAATAAACTACGCTTTTTAAAATATTTCATGTAATTCAAGCTGTTAGTGTTAAATATGGCAATTAAGGTCAGAGTGATCTTACAAATGAAATATATATTAGCTGTAAGTTTTAATTATAGCTACTGTTCCTCAGTTGGGAGTAACTTAATTTAGAGAGCTACCACCCTAAATTACATGTCCTTTAATTTTTTTTTCTACTGAAAACTAGTGATAGCAGAAAGAGCCAAACAGGATTGAGAGTATTTATACCACAGAATGCCTCACACTTCAGTGATGTAAATTCACACTTTCTGATGCTGTACGTGCCATTCCAGCTACTAGTTCAGGCTTGCTTATATAGCACACTCCACAGTACAGTATCTAGGCACTTAAAAGGGGAATCCCAATAGAACACAACCCTTGATATCTTAGGCAGATAATTAGCTACAGCCACTAAAAAAACTGGCTGATGTATTTGAAGAGCTGGCAATTCCCATGTCAGCCTACTGAATATAAGTCTCTCCCAGCATATGAGTTAGAGTGAAAATTCAGTTGTTAGATTTTCCTCCACCAAAACTTCCAACCAAAACCAGCAACTCTCTCTACCAATTTCCATTGCAAAAGAAAGATCCCTTTTACAGTACACCACAACACATTCATGACTCTACAGGTGGTTATTCACATCCCATCTTTGGGATCAGTTTCTTTCTTCATTGAACTCTTGTATCTTTGTTAACCTCCTTGGAGCTCCAGAGTCCCAGTCAGAAAACTCAGAGCATTGCTCTTGTTCACAGAAACAACAGGAACTGCATCACCACTAGCCTAGGCTTGTTTGATGAAGTAAGTAAGAACTGCAAAGTAGGGACTAGAAAAATGCTACATTTTAAGAGAGAGGTACAATTGGATTAATGTTAAAACAAATGCTGTAGCAATTTCTAGAATTATAATG
The DNA here is from genome assembly GCA_013397935.1 of Dasyornis broadbenti. Taxonomy (NCBI): domain Eukaryota; kingdom Metazoa; phylum Chordata; class Aves; order Passeriformes; family Dasyornithidae; genus Dasyornis; species Dasyornis broadbenti. The sequence continues at coordinate 882,622 of VZRN01005377.1, forward strand.
TACTTACTTTGGCAATATTTTTAACTGATTTTCTCTAAGTTCCAGTATCTGGAGTTTAGTTAATCTGTAACAGAAAGGCATAAAAAATTACCACAATATTCTGTATCTCATGACAAAAGCAATCTCTGAACTTATTTATATTACAGAATTAAAAAAAAAAATCTGTACGTTTGAAATTTTTTTCCCGTAACATTAAGATGAAATTTTGTACAAAATTTGCATGCTATTTTAAATTCATTGGTTTGAGTTTGATTTTGGTAAAGCAACAAACCAGATCTTGCTTGTTTTTCTGCACCTGTTTTAACACATTTGTTTCCTTCATCCCAAAGTTCTGGAAACATTTAATTGGATTAATTATGCGTATGTATTATTGTCATAATGAAAAGTACAAAGGAAGTAACAGAAAGGTAGGATGACTTAGCACAATTTAAGATGTTCAATTTCTACTAGTGGCAATGTATCAAATAGTTTAATATAAAAAGCCTCATCTGAGGAAGACCTGCAGTCTTCCACCTGATAAAAACAACCTTTAAATTAATCTTGGATTTCCTTCTATATTCTCTTTCTAGTCAGCTTCTTAATCCATTTTGATATTTCTGTTAGAAGGTGGTTTGATCCTTCTTCCAGTAAGTCCTTGGTTGCAAGACAAATAAACTCTAAATCCCAACTCAACTGGTTGGCCAAGGTAAGTTCCAATCAGTCTTGACATACAAGCAATGTATCAGTTAAATTTTTTATATTGCGACAGAAGTGACAAAGCTGTATTTGTTTAAAAAAAATGAAGAAACTGAGTTTGGTTTAAATACAGACAGGATTATAATGACAAGAGTTCTGCATGTGACCCACTGACAGCCTTCATACAATACAAAATAGGTCATTAAGTTCCTTGACTCAGAAAGGAGCTTATTGAACAGACCACTCTTTCCTGAAGATGCTTAACTAGTGCATTGTAAGAACAGAGACAAAAACCTTAATTTTTATTAAGTGATAAGAACTATACTTATACTTTCCCTATGTAGAAACAGAAAGCTGAAAACAGTATTTATTTTTCCTCTTGACATTCACACATTTTTTTATCAGTTTGAAAGCGGCAATCTGCCATGCCCACAAAAAACCTAAGAATGTAAGAGTAACCTTGAAAGAGAGCAGAGGTCAGTGCAGCCCCACATTGCAAGCAGCACTCGCCATCTGGTAGCAACTGCTGGAGGGAAATCTCCTCCCTCCAACTTAAAAAAAAAAAAA
>VZRN01005377.1:883880-960153 GCA_013397935.1 Dasyornis broadbenti
AAAAAAATCCAAAAAACCAAAACCCCTACATCCCAACAGTGCTGAAAGAATGCCCTAATTAAAACCCTGTTCATAGTAATAGCACCGTTGTTCATCTAGGATGTAAGTGGGAAAGGCTTCCCAGCCGTTCTACCCTACCTGCACCCCAAGATACCAATCTAGTACAAAAAAGAACTTGTTTAAGAGCCCTCATGAATGAACATTTTGGGCTTTGATTTCTGAACCAAGCACTGCATTAGGCTTCAGCTGGTGTTTTGCTTTGATGACAGGGAAGATAGCTACACAGCTTGTAGTTTTTCTTCACAACTCATGTATGCAGTCAAATTTCTGTTGAATGCAGTGGAAGCAAGTCTCTATTCATATGCTAAACTATAAATATGCACACCCACACTTTGCTGTCTTTAGCCAGAACTGACTGTACAACACTTGTAATAGGCTAATTCTGTGAACTTAGAGGCTGCCTTTAGTGATAGAAAGGTTCATAGCTTTGTCACCTTCTTTCATGTTCCAATCTTTCCTCAGCTAGCCCTAAAAGACTGAAGATATAAATATCAAACTTCTTACATGTAGAGCTTCACAGAAGCTACTACGAAAACATTCTCAACCTCTCCTGGCTGGGAGATACACGCTGTGCCTACAGTAGTAATTTTCTTCTAGTAACTGATGAGAAACACTGGACTGAAGCAATTGTCACCTGTTCCATTATGACTGGAAGGTCTAATTCAAGTTTAAAATAATAATGGCACATCAAATACTCAGTCTAGCCACTCTTTAAATTGCTGGTGCTAAGCAGGCAACATCCATCCAATCTGAGCATCTAAACTGCCATAACGGACCTGACGAACTGGCATTTAATTTGGAAAAGAAATAGCGAACTAGTTCACCTATACTAAAGGGAAAATGGAGTTCATATGAATTACGAAAATATGTATTAGCTGTGCCATTCTGTGGCAAAGATTTGGCTTATTTGTACAGAAATATTCAATTTCTGGACTTGAAAAACCCATCACCACAGAACTATCTGCACATCACCAACACACGAAGCTGTAACAGGTTTATTCAACCAAAAGTATACATTCTGTAATAGCTGAAAATTTTTTTCAGTATTGTTCTTCAATCATAACCTGCTTAGCCTGCTTTTAAAATGCAGCACAACTTTTCAATAAAACAAAATCTCTGCATGAACTATTTGCCAGGAAAAGATCAATATCCTTCCTAAATCTGAATTCTTAAGCTATATCACCTGTAAAAAATGTAAAAGAAACCTACAGCAGAAACTTGCTCTGCAACAGCAAGTCATTCCTTGAAAAGCTAAAAATATTGCATAGAGAGATGTTCCTTACTTTACACCTCCTTTGTAGTTTTCCTAAAGCAGAATATTTTTATTTTAAATTGTTACTAAAATATAAAGGCAAGTAGACTAAAATGTATGCATCCCATAGCAGGCCACATCTATTAAAGTTCCTGCAAAACAAATACATAAGTAACTGAATTTGATTATCACTGTACCTTTATGCAAAAAATATCCCGAAGTAGATACTACTAAAACCATCTACTACTACAAATACTACTGGCAAATTGTTGAGAAAGTAAATATAAAGCAAGTTAATTGCAACATCACAGTAAAGAGGCTCTGGAAGCAATATTCCATTATAGACAACATTCCCAGCTTTTTAGAATGACTCTTAAGATAAAAATCCTTGTTTATCTTAAACACCCATTAGTAAAAAATGTTTCCCTTTTAAAAACCTGTCTCAGAATAAGTGTGCAGTGAGTTTCAAGTTTAACATGTTCTGCTTATATATTTGTGTATTTAAATATAAATACACATCATGTATTTAGATACAACAGATACCATTTTCTTAGGCAAGCATAGTAATTCTTAGATATCTGTGCTCTGGCATGAAGGCTAATGCTGTGATCTGTGCCAATATCAATGCATTCAAATTGGAATTTGAGAGAGGAGGAAAAACCCCCACGTTGTCACCTGAGAATTCCAAAGGAATGGGTACATTGTATCAAAAGTCTGGGAACTTCTCCTAAGTCTCACAGGCTGGACAAGTACAATATCATTGAAGGACAGCAAATAATACAGCACTCATAAAAAAGGGGGGAAAAAGACTGTATAATCTCGACCTCACACGTATGAAAAACTTCAGCGCAAATTCTGAAGACGACAATAAAGTACTGAGGTAAATGCAATAAAACGCTGCAAAGATATGCCGAAAGTGCTTTTCATTATAAAAAAATTATTACCTAAGCATTAGGCTGAGTGTTACCGATAAAGACCCTTTCTAGGACTATCCTCTTCAGTATTTTTTAATAGGATCAGAAAAATGTGTAAGTTGGCTTATGTCACAGATAATACAGTGATTTAATAAGACACCATAGAGAAAAAAAATCTGTATAACCTTATGGACTTTAAAAAAATGAGAAAAAAGGACAAGATGTGATAGCACCAAGCCAAGTATTCAGGACTTCCTTGTAGGCATCAGCCATTTTTAACTGAACTGTCTGATACATCAGTTGATCACATAGGAAATCACACTAGGCAGCTGCAAAAAGGATAATTGGTACACTAGAGCATAACCACAGATATTTCCAAGAGAAACAAGAAGATAATCATGACACTGTACAAGCCATGAAGAGATCTCAATTCGAATTCTAAATATAGCTATATATGTCATCATCTGTCAAAAAGAAGATGAATTAGAACTGAAACTTGTTCCAAGATATATTAGTATAATCAGACACAAAGGAAAACCTACCACACCAGAAGGAAACAGAATTTTGTCTAATAAACTAAGGGATATGAGAACACTACAAATACAGCAGGTGAGAGAATGGGGGACAACACTCATGAGAAATGACAGCAATTAAACTGTAGAAACAATAAATATGAATAGTCAGAGAAAAAGTGATGTGGGAAACCAGGATTCTAATCTGACACATAGAGCATAGAAACCTTGTTAGCTGTAATATGTATTGGCTTAGTTTTCAGGAGACATTATTATTGACAACAGTTGCCAGTAAAAGAAGGCAACAGAACTATTACTTCACATATTCCTAAATAACAAAAAGAAATAGCTATAAGGCCATAGACAAAAAATTAACGCACCAAACTGGAAGAAACGGAAGGCTTGTCCTTTATGAGAATAAATATTTCAAAAGCTTCTACCAGAGCTTTTTATTAATTTGTAAAAGAAGTATTTCCACATTCTGAAGAACAAGTTATAAGACTTCACACTAGAAAGTATTTATACCTAGTTGTAAAATTGAGGGTATGGCAGAGCATTCTCACACTTAGAGAACAGAAGAATTCAATATCAAAGGGGTCTGAACCTTACTTGAAAATAGTATTTTAATGTTTTGTTGCTTTCTAATTTATTTGACCTAAACATCTTCTCACAGAACACTATGTATTCTATGCAACAGTGTTATTAGCAGGTCAACTCACATATATGAATACTTCGAATTCATTCTCCTAGCTGTAAGACAGGAAGCTGCAAGTCACTAGATTTTAAAAACCAAGGCAGAATTCTTCATAACTATCAAGAGAAACACTACAATGGAAAACTGGCTTTCAAGTTGTTATCAGTAATTGATTTATTCTCAACACGTTAGTAATTAATGACTTCACTACTTCACTAGCCATTAAGCATTATAGAAGCTTGACAGTGATGAATAAAAAATTGAGACTTTTTAATGTGTATGTATAAGTTTAACTACTTAAATGATCAGCTGTGTCAACCTGAAGACTAAGTTCATCCACAGTGCCTATTTTTACTATGAAAATTTTGCCATTTGGTTAGACTGTTAAAAACAGAACAGAAAAAAGCATAGGCCATCATTAGAATTCCAATGAGATCATGCACATTACAGATATTTCTTCTTCAACTTTAATGAGCGCTTTCGAAACAAACTTTGTGCACCAGAAACAAGCATGATAATAATGCTTCTGCATCATAAGCACCTGTTTTGTTAGCTGAATGTGTCACAGATCTGGTGCTCATCAGGGAATGACTGGTAACAGAGAAAAGCAAGCCAACAGTTCCTATCACAGATGACGAATAAGCTAATGGTCACTAGTGGAGAGGAGCACCTGTGCTTATCTTCCACTGCACATCTCCTGATCTGCCAAACTGTTGCAGCATTATCTGGGGGCTTTGCTAATCTCTTGCAAACTGTGCTGACCCAAATTTAACCATACAGCCTAAGGCAATTTTTTCACTCAGCAACATGACTCGGTAACTAATAGTTGTATTTTCTGAAAGAGACTGCTTGACATGGGATGGGGCATGAAAGTGACAATCTAGGAAAAGAGAGCATTAAAATAAGAACAGAGAGGGGAAAACCGCAGAAATGGCTAAAATCAGCGGGATAAGGACAGCATGTACTATGATTATCTAGGAGTTTTCCTTTTATGAGTATTACCCTTTCACTTTTGCTCCCAAGATTTAATTTGTTTTACAGAGGTAGCAGTTTAGTACTAATCTTGTATTTAAGCAATGACATGTAACAATTTTGCATAGTCAGGACATCATAAATATGCCAAGTTTTTCAGAAATATTTCTGACAATAAAGGACTTGAGAGTTACAGTTCTGCATGAAGTAATTTGTGCATCCAGGACAGGACAAGTGGAATTACAGTTGTTATTATTTGCTTCACTTCAATTACTATATGACAAGCAACACAAATTTCAAAAACACTGACGTTCCTTACTCACCACACTAGGTATTGTAAAAGAAACAAGAATGTAAATGAGTTTTAGGCTCTTCATAAGCATTCTGTGCTTTAGAAGTCAAAATTAAAAGTTGCTGATACAGATTCAGGGCTTTTTTTCCCTGTAACTATCGTGAATTTGTAATGCACATTTCTTCCCTTTCTCCAGTACCCACTGTTCTTCAGAGGCAAGAAGACACTGATCTGCAAAAACTTAAAACTAAATGTAGATATTAGCTTTCATGTTCAACTTACCTGCCAAAATTGGCTGGCAAAAACTCAAGAAAAGCATCATTCAGGTACAGCTGTGTTAGGTTTAACAGCTGAGAAAATCCATCTGGCAGCCTATATAGAAGTAAAATAACGTAGTACCTTAGTTTCAATTATATTCAGGGCATTAAGTCATATTTTCTTAAGCAACAGTATAGTACTGAAGTCCTACATATTGATAAAATTAAAATTAAGCAGGTGAATTTCTCTAAAGTCACACTAGACAGTTGCTCTCCTAAGACAAGTTTCAAAATTATTTGTAAGTACTGAGAACAATTGCTACAGACAATAAAAACTACAAATAAATGTAGTCTTGCTATGTATTTGTGGTGTCCTGACATCTGATGTGAAGAAGGCATTCATTAGAAACAACTGGATAAATTTAAAAATACACAACACCTTTTATTCTCAGATGAGATATGTTGTATCTCTGCAGTGCTACTTCTGGCAAATTAATTTTGTCACTATAGCAGAACTGCATAGTAAAGCAAAATTAATTTTTGTTATTAAGGAAGAAAACTTTGCATATTTCTCTACAGTCACAGAGAAGTGACGGATTTTAACAAGCTGACAAGGCTACATTGTATAATGAAGGATTGTCCACATACCCTATTAACTTCAGCAAAGTACTTTAATGAGATAGCTACTCTGGATCACAGAAGATACTTCTCAAGTAACTCTGCTCTTACCTCCAAGGGCTGACACATGTCTTGGGCAAATTTGAGACTCAGTAATACTTGTACAAAATATAAAACATCAAAAAAAAATCTACAAACTTACTTTGAAATTGGATTTACGCTTGCCTCAACAACTGTCAAGACTTTACAGTTTTTTATATTTTCTGGAAACTCCTGTATGCCTGCAAGAGACAGAAAGAGGTAGAAAAACATTAAATTATTAGACTCCACCACACACATAAAAATGATGCACATGAAACCATTAGGGGTATAAACTTTGATTCATTTAGCAACTAGTGAACTGTTTTTCTGATGTCGCATTTTACATTCAGTTTTCATTAAATAAATTTGTGCAATATCAGTTTTTTTTACTGTACTATTCCTAGAGCTTTTCATGTTGCAGGTTAGCAGGCAGCACTATGGACACACAAATTCCTACTAAATTCCCACTGTTTACTGGCGAATATTAAACTACTTGTCCTTTGGAATGGTACTTAAGATGAGAACCTCTGTCCCAATATAGTTTTTAAAAGGCATACACATGGTAGAATGAGGTTTCCAAGAGGATCTGTTTGTCAAATGCATAGCTTGTATAGCATCCAGGTGAAATGGTAAGGCTTCAAATCTTAAAGTATGTTTACAGCTTCATAGTCCTGAACACATCCCAAAATGTGATGTACTCTTGTTGTTAGCTTCTAGATCATTTGAGAGAAAGACAAGAAATAGTCGACCACACTTATGTTTGAAAATTAAAACAATAAGGAACATCCTTTTTTAACAAGGTTATCTCTCGAAATGCCAGAGTGGAGTTGCATTCCATATACTACCAAATTTGCATTTGTCAGAAACTTGTAAAGCAGGACTTGAATATGACATGTATCCACCACGTCAGAAAGAAATCAGTATTGAAACATTCTACCATGCATGACCTTTACCTTCATCTTTACTACATATACAATAAAAAAATACCCCAAGTAAAACCACTGATACCATAACTGCAGTTACTTTTGCAACAGATCATGTTGTTCTTACACCCTGGGACAGATGTTTTTATTTTAAATATATTTGTCCTAAGTACAATAACCATTCATCCTGATATCTTTCTACTTGGATTAAGAATACATTGTTGTTTGCATGAAAAAAAGCCCATATGCTAGTAAATAAAGCTAGTTTAAAACAACTTTTTTTTCAGGTAACAAATCTTAGCTCTTTGTCTTTCAGTTAATACGTGTAATGGTGTTTGTGAGTGGTTTATCACGTGGAAAGTGTAACTGAATCCAGGGAACAAGACCACTAAGAAGGACCTATACTCTGCAAATGCTTGTTTTTAGACTACTGAGAGCACGAAATTTCATGCTGCTTGAGGCAACATTAACAGTCCAGCTGCAGAGAGAAAAACAAGGGCAGCATCACTTCTCATCCAGGCTGCCAGGTGGAACTTGGTTATGACTCTCCATGTATATGTTCTGAGAATGTGTGGTAAAGCATCAACTGCTAAGTAATATTTTTACTTACATAAGAAATTGCACAGTATTTGATGTTAGCTTAGAGCTTGAGTCTATGTTTGTGCAGTGACAAGACTGACCAAATATGTTAGGACTTAAGAGACGGCAGTAGACAAGAAAAGTAGTGATAAAACATATACTTTAACCAATTGGTGATGATGACTGGCAAAGTCGCTGTGCTGACTTTTTCATAAATTCAACTAAAAGAGTGACACCATTTCTTTCCAAGTAGACTTTTAGGTCTTTCTTGACAGGAACTCGCTTATCATACTACCGTTGGAACTACTACTTTTAACTCATAGCAGGCATTATACTCTGTTACTGAGAGGTGAAAAGCAAGAAAAAAACATTAAGATATCCAGTTAATCCAGGTGGTTAAATACAGCTAAGTATCATGGACCTTTTTGGGAAATAACCTGCTAAAATCAGAAGCAGAAGGGACCAGGAAGAACTGAACCATCAGTGGTAACACAGGCCAAGATTTCTGACACTTCTGGTTTGACTAACATGCACGTTCATGCATATGCACACATGTGTAAATAAAAATATAGCTTTTTTGTATGTTTATATGTGTGTGTGGGTGTGTGCAAGTGTGTGTGTGTGTGTGTGTTCAGTCACATGAAGTTACTGTGGCTGCGAGTAGAGTCAAAGCAGAAGATTGCAACACGGGATACTAATTTAATTCATTTCACTACTCAGTACAAAAAAGAACTAAAACGGTAATACTTACAATGTAATAAAGTTTCATTTCTGTAAAGTAGTAATGTTATTTTCAAGTCCAAGAAAGATTAGGAAATTACCAAAGAGTGACTGGAACTGTACCTTATCTATTGCTGTCATATAGTCTTAGTACAAAGACAAAGACAAACACACTTCCAAGAAACTTAAATATAGATGATCTTAATTCCAGTTGTAGCAATAAACTGCTTTCAGCAAAAAGAATATCCATACATGGAAGGCATCTAACATGACACAATACCCTGAGCCTGTAGAGATAAAGTTACAGATGATTTGTATGAAGTGACCTTCTGGTGTCTGAAAAATAAATCAAGACCTCTTTACTGCTGAGGATACAAATCTACCTTCTTAAAATAAGCATCTACATTAATCAGAGTAAACCACGGCAAAGCTCTGCCTTAGAGGCAGAGCTGTATCTCAGACTCACTCTGTCTTTAGTTTTGCTGTTTGAATCATGCTGAGAGATTCTCTAACTTTAGTTTTTCTGAAAGATGGTCACAGTACTGGCCTTGGCTTGGTCCTTGGATGAAAGATTGCTTTAGTTCAACACACTAAACCTTATGGTTGCAATATTAATATTAGTTTCCACTGTCTGTGTCAGGAATTCATGGAAGCACAGAAGGCTTAAATTTGTGATAACTACCTAAAAAAACCCCCACATAGTACATCTGCTAGAGGGGAGAATGTCAATGTAAGCTTACTCTCAAAAGAACAGCCAAATAAAATATTAGCTATCCAAATACAGACATGTTAAATCAGCATGCTTTTGTACATAATCAGAGGACACTACAGTAGTCTCCTGTTTGACTATGCCTTGGGCAAGTGGCAGCAACCGTTTTAACAACAAATTAATAACAGAAATTCAACTGATATGAGAAATCTAACAATGAAGGAGCCTTGGAGTTTAATTTTGCTTCTTCTTTAAGACAGAATCATTATGGTATATACCATCTTATCAGCCTCACTCAGTACTTCAGTACAGATAAATGGCCATCATCCAAAAGAGCATCATATTGAGAATGACAGCACGAAATACACCTAATATTTGTAATACACATTCATAAACTAGGAAAAAAAATCAGATTGCTACTCTCTACCATGTGATAAGAAGCTCCATTTACTAAATAATATTTACAACAATCTTCTGACCACTCACTTTTCCTCACTATACTCCTCCTACATGCTAGAAACATGCAGTTATTGTTGGATCAGTATTCTTTCCTTTCCCCCACAAAGAAAGCAAATTTAAAAAGCAAGTAAGAAAGAAGAGTACATAAGAAAACAGAGAGAAATCAGAAAAACATATGAGGGATGGAAAAAAAGGCTGTAAAAAGCACTTTGTAAGAGGATTTGTTCCTTGTTTTTCTGCTTTTCATCTATCCTTAATGTTCAGAATCTTCCTCCCCATTAAGGAAGCTCTGGAAATCTCACGGGACTCTGTAACCACATCTTTCTGCACTCATTTGTAACACTGTACTAATTCACCCGATAGCTAACTCAATCCTTCCATGAGCATCTCATTAAATGAGTACTGCACATTGAGATCCACATTCCTTTCTAAATCCTATTTTTCTTTTGGGTATTTTACTGCTTTCTTTATACGCTGATACTCAAGGATTATAGAAGACAGTGCAACAGATCATTTGGTCTGTTGCAGCCTTATTCTACTTTCATTGAAAAGCGCAAGTTCTTCAACATATCATTCATTTCGTACTTTATATACAACCACTATGCCAAACACATTTCAGTGCTCCAACTAGTTTATAGATCATGCACACTGTTTTCCAAAAAATTACAAACCATCATACCTGTGGACATGACCATTTGCAGAGCACAATAGGAGAAAACACAATTTGTTAATCATCTTTAACCACCAGATCCAAACTGAATTGGGAGCAGTTTTTTGTAGCGTAGTTTACCACAAAAGTTAGATTTATGTAATAGCTTTTAGCATTTCCTTGTCTATTCCTTCCTCCCTGTTTTCCCAGATTTCAAGCACTTTTAAACTCACTGGCCAGTTTCTATCAAAAACAACACCACTCCCTCCTCCCGAACGAAAAAACCAAGCAAGCAAGCAAAAAACCTATAAACAAATGAAACAAACAAACAAAAAACCCAAACAAAAATCAAAAAATCCACAAAACCCCACAACAAACAAACAAGCAAACCAAAACAAAAAAAATCCTGGAATAATGTTAAAGAAAATTTGGCAGTAAGGTAAGGAAGAAGAATTTAAAATTCTTGTCTGGACTAAGCCAAAAGCAGAAAGAATTCATCATTCAGAACTCTACTTGGCAAAACTTCACCATCTAACCTAGTGGTATTCAATCATGATCCAAAACCAGCTGTGGCACATGCCCAAAGGACATACCGAAAAGGTCATACAGGGATTTTGGGTCAACGGACACAAATCTGGAGGTAATCATCCTCAGTTCTTGATCACATAAAAGGGCTGAAATACTAAATTTCACCTGATTTCTAACTCCTTGGAGAGCAATGATTTTTTTGGCATAGCTGTCAGATCAAGTGTGCCCTTCTGCCTGGATTAAATACTGTAAATATAACCAGGGCACCCCTAACCATCTGGAGTTACACTCATCTCCTTCCCTACACAGTACAATTCTCTCCTATCACTAGAGTCAGTGTAACTTGCAGAGCAGGAGAAAAAACTCAGACAATTCTTTCTCTCCATCAGATAAGATTTTTTTCACTCAAATATTGGCAATTCTGTATCTATAGAAAATCGTGCAAGTCAGATCCTCTGTTGGCAGAATCCTTTACTACAATATATCTCAGTGCTGACAGCCCTATACACTACTGCCTCAGCCCTAATGCAGATGGTGGCTTGCTCTGCAGCTCATACTGTGATCATATTTTAATTCAGAAACAAATGCAAAAACTAGCATGTCTGGACTCCAGTTACAGAAACCACAACTACTATACAGAAGTGGCAGTTCCTACTGATTTGTAGTATTATTGGTACAGAGTTACATCTCTTCTTACACAGAAACATTTTAAATAAGCTTAAACAGGAAAAAGGAAAAAGTATTGGTTCAATTCCTAAAAAGAACAGAACAAGAATAGCACTAACAGATATGAAACCTGTAGATGCCATATGGGTGATGTTCCCAAAAGAGTCTGCAGCTAGATCTGTTTGTGGACAATGTGAGGGGGGAAAAAAATCCTCTTCACGCAACACTAAAAAGTTCTTGGAGCAAAATACATAAAACTACAGCCTGCTGTGCACCTATTCCACTCTGCACGCTTGCATGTGGAGAGAACACAGAGGCAAACATACAGGTTCAGTTCGCATAAATATAAATTAGTTACTTTCTTCCCTCAGCTAGTCTATTTATCCTGAGTCTAACTTCCGGGCAAGCAGCTCCAAAAAAACCAGAGAAACTGTTGTCTGTTTTTCCCCTCAGGCCTCTGCTACAACTGTCCTTCAAGTCCATATGGATCAAATGCAGCAAAATATTTTAAGAATATATACCATAACTCTTCTAAAGATTATGAAAGATCAGTTTTTGAAAGCTGAGATTTTAAACTGAAGATTTACAGTATCAGTCACAGTCTATATTTTTATGTATTTATGTATTTTAGTTTCATGTGGGACTGCTGCATACCTCTGAACTAAAACCAGCACTTTTCATTATTCAAAGTAATCAATGTATTAGAGCCCAGTCAATTCAATGCACAGTACTGACTCACCCACCCTTTACTTTTTGGGCATCCATTCCTCTTCCCAAATTCCTTCCATGCTGCAGCTGGTTTCAGACCCACCAGCATCTCAGGTTTACGTGAGATGCAAGGCTCATCTGCAGGACAGCAGTAACACCTTTCCAATTACAGTTCTGGGGTTTGTGGGTTTGCGTTTTTTATTGCTTTTATACTGGCACAGGTAAGATAGTGCAGCAACGCACCAGTCTTCCAAGCATTCCTCCTCAAACCATTTGGAAGACTTCTAATTTTTTTAGACAAAGTTCTCTCTAGGTCTCTTCTAGCTATGTCTCTTACACAATGTAAAGAAGGAATATGAGTAGCAAAACAGGTTCCTCAATGCCTGTTCTGTGGAAAAAAGGGATAGCCAGTAATTCTGCTTCTTGAAGACATGCCTGACACACTAATTTACATAAACCTAAACAAGCCAGGGCAGGGTAAAATTGCAAAATGTGGAACACTTTTGTGTTGTGGGCTGTGGACAACAGTTGTGCTCATAAAACCATTGTGGGCAATTTCCAAGGCTACATGGTTTTCAACTAATTCATCGATGGACTGCTGTCGAGTACCCAGAGAAGCACAAAACATAACCATTTGAAGCTGCTTTGCTTTTCCCTGACCTGTCCCCCACTACCCCGGACTGCAAAATCAGTGCTATGTGTCCAGTCACTTTCAGTTGCTATATGACAACTGTCACTCAAAGCACATCCTGTTACAAAAACAAAGATACAAGTTTTTCCTTTGGTGAATTGGTGAGGTGCATAGTGACAGTGGTGACAGCACCAGTGGCTATGCTAAATTCTGGGCAGGCTAAGCACTAGTTTGAGCTGGGCAGGGATTCTTGGAGTCAAGGAAAACTGAGTAACAGTTGAGAGACTTGTCAGGACTGCCACACACAGCCAAGTCTCAGCAGGTCTTGCAAGCAAGGCTACAGTGGAAAAAGGATAGCCAGTGGCAGGTTATCATGGGAGACTTCAATAGGTCCAGTGAGCAAGAGTGACTGGGACCTAAGCAACAAGATGTGGGGTGTGGCACAGGGGTTTGTGCGGCAGCTCACAAGGAAGGGCACAGAGAAGGGGCCACTCTGTCTTACTAAGTGGTCAACATGCAGCAACCTTTTTTTGGCAACAAAACTGGTGTCTACCCATTGTGACTGCTGGGCTGAGGACGAAACCCAAACAGAGAAGCCACAGCCTCCTCAGTTAGATGCCTACACCCAAACAGACCCCCTGAAGTCTCAGAGAGCTATCCAAACCCTCAGCTGCAGGAACTCCAGAATCTGGGAGCCCCTCCTAGAACCTGGAAGGCAGAGGTGAGTGCCATAGGTCCAAGTCTGCCCAGACAGACGAGCCTCATTACGTAAAGTGCTCACTAGGCAGCATACCATCTGGGAATCTGAGCAGGAGATTGATGGCAATATTAAGCTCTCCTACAGGCAGGGTGATAGCCCTGCCCTAAATCCTTGGGGGTTGAAGGTAAGTTAGCATCCAGCCCAAGCCAGAAGGCTCAGCTAATTCACAAGACAAAGGAGAACAGACACTTGTCTCAGAGCAGGAGAAAGAGTGTTCCCTTAGCTACCAGTGCACCTCTAAAAAACAGATATGATGCTCTGGAGCTAGAATGAGAAGAATCCATGATATATAGTCAAGATCCAGAAGAAGAGAATTGTACTAAATTTGTATAGTCACCTTCAGGGTGACCTAAATATGGCCTTCCAGTAACTGAAAGGGCCTGCAAGAAAGGTGGAGAGGGTTTTTTTATAAGAACATTGTCGTGGTTTGAGCCTGGCCAAATGTCAGGTACCCCCAAATTAACACACCCGCACCCAGGGCTCATGAGTTGATATAAGGAAACCCAGGAGAAGATGCTCTCAAATAGGCAAAACAGGACTAACTTAGTTGCAAAGTAAGCTAATTTATTGCTAACAGAGTCAGAGGAGTAAATGAGAAGTAAAATAAACCTTTCACGGCCACCATTTCTCCACTCACCCCCCTCCCTCTTTCCCAGCAGCTGCACAAGGGAACAAGGCATAGCCGGGGGGGGAAGGGAGGGGGCAGAGAGGTGGGGGTAGTAGGTCAGTTCATCACCCAGATCTTCTCCTGCCCAGGGAGAGGCCCTTTTCCTCTGCGTAGCCATGGGTCTCGCTGTCGGCAGCCCCCCCGGCACTGCTACACGTCATGTTGACCCTCCACAAGCAAACAGTCTCCCCAAAACTGCTATGGAGTGGGGTCCTTCTTCCATGGGGTATAGAACCTCTGAGCCAGGCTGTTCCATCTTGGGAGCAAGGCGTCTTCTCTTTACCAGACTTCTGCTGGACCATCATCTCTCTCTCTCTCAGGCACCCACCCACTGCATGTGGGGCACTCAGTTCAGTCTCAGGGTGTAAGTCAAGGCCTGTTTCTCCACTAGGACTCACTCTGGACCACGGCCTGCTCCAGATTTCCTCTGGCTTCAGCATGGGCACGGGCGAGTGGATCTCAGCATTTCCCGTGGGTCCCCATGGGCTGCAGGGGCACCCCCTGCTTCACCATGGCCTCACCACGGCCTGCAGAGGCTGCAGAGCTCCGGCGCCTGGAGCTCCCCCTCCTTCTCCACTGACCTTGGTCTCTCCATGTTGTTTTCCCTCTCATACTCTCACCTACTCCTCCTCCTCTGGCTAAGGAAAAGTGTGTGCACCCTTTGTTTTGATTTCTTCTTAAATATATTCTTCACAGAGGCATAACCAACATATCTAATTGGCCCAGTCTTGGCCAGCATCTCAGAGCTGGACATGGTGAAGGCTTCGAGAAGCTTCACAGAGGAGCCATCTTTGTGGGCCTCCCCCACTCCCCCACCCCCCCACTAGAAAAACCTGGGCCAAGCTAAACCACAACAAGCGTGTAGTGACAGGACATGGCAGGGATGGGAGTAGGTTTATATTTGCTGCTAGGAAGAAAATATTTACTATGAGGGTGATGAAAACTGGCTGCCCAGAGAAGCTGTGGATGCCTCCTGCCCTGGAAGTATTCAAGATCAGGTTGGATGAGGCTCTGAGCAACCCAGTCTAGTGAAAAATGTCCCTGCCCCTGTCACAGGGGTTGAAAGGAGACAATCTCTCAAGTCCCTTCCAACACAAATTATTCTATTCTATGATCCTACTCTACACGGTCTTTACATCTAAATCCACATCTAAGAACTCCACAATTACTTTTACAATACCTTTTCTGTGTTACAAAAATTTCTTTAGAGTCCAGGAAGACATTTTTAATGAACTTATTTCAGAATTTCAGATACATACATTCAAATTTCACATTCAAAACCTTATCTGCATTGAAATTCCATTCCATTTGCATTCTCTGTTACACACAGAGATCATTTTATTGTGGACAGATTATTTTCAGTACCTTCAATAAGACAATGTATTTAAGAAAAAGTACTACAAACACTCGGAAAAAAGCTTTAAATAGAAGGGCTGCCTGCATTTAGGATACATTTATAACCTCTATACAGTGATATACTTATCACAGAGCTACAGATTCAGAACTGCAGCAAACCAATTATCTTTTATTTCACTATCATGGATGATATAAAAACCCTGCTCCTGTCTGCCCTTCTGTCAGGATAAGCAGAGAAACAGCAAATTTATAGCAAGTTATTTTGTATTCAGGATCTTCCTCTCATACTTCTTCCTGCAGAAAATAAAACTGGGATCTGTCTCCCTCTATTAACTATGAACAATTCTCAATTCCTTGGAAAAGCCATATTCCTAATTGTACCAGATGGGCAACACAAGACTGGATCGTTTCCTGAATTCTCATTCTCCAATTCCCCAACTTCTGGCACACAGCACATTAAAGATAGCTTGCCAAATCAACAGATTATTTTTGAACACTGAAGAAAACATGTTTGATCTAAATTTGCATCTGTTAACAAAATTCTTTAAAATTACTAGAATAACTTTATGGGCAGATATGCCTGGAGGCAGGGGGGTGAAGGGAGGGGAGTGTTTTCTTAGATTTAGTTTGTCTATTTTTCCATGAAGATTTCTTGCAATACAGACTAATAAACTGACATGAGTAAATCTGCTGTAACATCACTGTGAAAGAAAACACAACTAAATATCTAAGAGACTACTGAAGGTACTGTTACTTCCAAAGTCCCAAGTTACTTTCAGTCTTGCTAGTTATTTTCTCATCTTGCTGTTTAATCCTCCAAAAGCCTGAATTTTTAAGTTCCATATTATTCAATCTTTTTCTTTCACCACCTGCATGTAGGGAAAAATAGATCATCTCATTGTTTCCCACTAGACTAACACCACATACACAAGCAATTTCAACTGCATCTCCCAGGCTTTCAAGAAAGCCTGATTTTCCTGGCAGTCACCTCATCCTGTTTCAGCCTTTCAAACTACATGATTCTAGTAACCTGTAAAGCTAACTCTTCTGTACATTTGTATATGCCATAAGACACCATACATAACTGCTTTCCCCTTCTTCAAAGAAGAGGCAAAAATATTTCTGTGACAGTCTTCCACATTGGCCTAGATGCATGTTAAGGCAGGCATTCCAGAGTCACAAGGAAGTGATTGCTCCCTAAAGTTTAACCCTGAAAGACACTGCTTCAGGGGTGAAGAGTGGTGTTGTGTACACATATGATGGGTGGAGTTTTTTTCCTATACAGCTGTCAATACATAAATAAGTTGGCCATACAGGCCTAAAAGTGTTTTGATTTCCTTTAGCCTCATAAATAAAACATTAATTAAAATTAATTTTTCTACTGGTCTCATATTCTGTATGCAGGAACTTCTCTTTAGGATGTAACCCATCAGGTTACAGGGCTGGGAGAAAAAGCATCTCTCAATGCTTTGTATAGTGCAGGATGTAATTTCCGGTATAGGAATGCAGTTTATTTATTGAACCAGTTGTTTAAGTATAATTTCATCTTTGTGACTAGGATAGCATTAGGCTTCAGCTAAAAATTTCAAAGCTGAAGTGTATCTGGAAAGAAGCAATATTGATATTAAGGGTTCTGATATTAAGGATTCACAGTAGCCTTTGGAATCAGGTTAAAATGCCATAAAAGGACAGTGGATATCCTCACTACCAAAAAGCTACAGAATTTATTGACTACAATCAACAATAAAAGCAGAGGTAAGACTAACTCTAGTCTATGTTTGCTGCACCTATAGCAGCAATTTGGTATTTTTAGGCTACACTTGCACCACGACTGCTTCAGCAGCCATGTATAATACATTCCAGACCACACTCTTGTACAAAGACTTCTGTATGCTCCACCACACACAACCATTAGAGGCCTGTACTCTAACTCACCATGTCTCAAAACATATATCACTGCAAACTGTAGATAAACTGACAGAGAAGTAGTCAAATGAAGATTTGTAAATTAAAAAAATCCACCTCATCTGGCTCAAGGAGGCCCATTAACACGAGGTGCTAGACACTGGGAGCTTACAGGGAAACATGCATATCTCCTGGCTTCCTATATTTAACTAAATTTTCCCTAGGCTTCTACTTTTGGTCACTGTTGGAGATCGGACACTATATTAGATGAATCCTTGTTCTGATAAAAAGTTATTAAATATTCTTAAGTATCAATATTTGGACATCTGCTGTGTCTCTGTTACAGAGTTTTATATATTGTGTGTATGAACACATCTAAGCCAGCAATTAAAAGGGCAAGATTTGTGATGTATTATTAAAGAACCATAAAGATTACTTTCTTGGACTAAAACCTTTCATGTAAAGAATCTCCTGCCTTGAAAAATTTCTATGATTTTGATCCTTCATCTAAACATCAAATATTAAGCATACACATATATATGCATGTAATTCTATTTGGAGAACTGAATGCTCTCCCATGCAACAGGTCTCACTCTGTGAGCCAGACTGCAATTCATTAGGTAATTTGAAAACATTTTAAATCTGAAGCTTAGTTTCTCATTTTTCTATCAGCTCTTTAGAAAATTAAATACTTCGGTCAATACATTTGATTATGCCAATGCCAGAAACAGCTCATATATTTTACATGAAAGTCCTATCATATTTCATGTATGTTGGTATTTGAAAATTAAAGTCTAACTATCCTTCTAAAAATACAACCTTTAAAAATAAATGCATATTTAATCTGCACTTCATGATTTAGCTCAATCTATCTCAGAAGGAAACACTTAATGGTATATCAATACTTCAAGAAAAATAGAGGAACTATCACCGTTCACTTGCCACAAACCACAGGAATCTCACAAATACACTGAATTATTTTAGAATTTGGCATCTCTCATCATCCTGCAGTATTGGTGACTAATCTCCACTAATTATATTTTTCTTATCAATTAAAGGAAAGCGGTTCCCGTGCTTTCCACAGAAGTCCACTGCTTCCACATCCGATTCTTTCAATATGTAACAGAAAAAGGAAGAACTGCAGAGTCTGGTAAGTTTTGTTACTCTTAGAAAACTGGGCAAGTGAGCAGTAAATTCTTACAAAGAGAAAAACAGACACAATGGAGGAAAGTGGGCTTGCAGTTGTCAAGAGAAAAATTTTCATGGTTGCAACAGTGGAGAGGAAAAAAGAAAGGGAAAGGCACTTATGTCAACAAACTTAGGTCTCTAATAATATCAAATTTATTATAGAATAAACAGCACTATTTCTTACTTCAGCCTGCAGGAACAAACAGGGACTATAATGGGGTTTTTTTAATTTTACAGAGGTTTTAGAACCACTGGAAGACAAGGTGTCCCCAGTAAACAAGCTTGTGACCTCAGAACTACCTTTTATGTGCAACACTAGTCAGAGAAGCTATCCAAATTCTGATAAGTCTGAGAACAGGCACATGATAATAGTTTAAATACGCTTGTACCATGTCACTTCTCTGAATGCTGTTAAAAAAAACCCTCAGCCTCTAGAGAACAGAGATTCATAGTTTACTGGGATAGCATATCATATGCCTCAGAGGAACAAGTGCTCTTTCAGCAGCTCTCTGTAGGCTTAGCTCAGGGCCATGCCATTTAGACAGACAAGCAGCTCTCTAGCTTCAGCTGCCTATTTATGTACATGAGCTCTGGAATGTGCCAACAGCAGCACTCAAATCCTCTTTTACTGCTTTTAAGTCTTCTTCATTGAGAGTTTGTGTTGCAAACAGTTAACTTTCAATGGTTCAGTCCAGGACAAAAAGATGATTCTTTCTCTGTTGTGTGTTACTGTGACAGTTTAAGGCCAGTATTCTTTAAGAAAGACTATCAATCCACTTGTACCAGGAACAGATCAGTGACATGAGGTCAATTTATCATACTAAACGCTGTGTTCATTAAACATAAATAATAGAGTAACAGTTTAAGTACAGATTGGGCTACAACAGACAAGAAAGGAAAATGCTAACACCTCAACAACTGAAATGCTTTCTTAGTAAAGCAGAACATAGTTCTCTTTGTGGAGTCATAATTAGCTAGCAGCCCAAATAAAACAATAAATTGGATGACAAAAGCTTTGGAATATTTATGTAATTTTTACTTACAAGTACTATTTCAGTGAGGTGTTACTCTTACTTTGAATTAGTAAGATGAAACTATTCTCCTCAATTAGCATGATTAAACTTCTCTCTCAAGTAAGCCACGCAACTAAGTTCAATGACAATGTTATTTGAATTTCCTCACAGTTGTGCATATCTGCCAGCTTGCCAAAGCAGCACCATCAGTAAAACCCCATGTATACAAAACCTGGCTGACAACATTTCATAACGTATAAAAGTCTGACTCACACAGAATGATAGATTTTTAACAAGTCAGACAAGTGAACCAAGTCATGTCTATGGACACAAATACTTTTTCCCATGCAACAGAGGTTACCATCCCCAGAGCAGGATAGCAAAGCAGCCAAGTCCTACTATACAACTTTCCAAAAGCTTATTAAAATAAACCAAAACCAATTTTCATATGAAACAAACTATAACAATAAAATCCAGCAAAATTTACAAGTTCTTGTGCAAACTCTCTTCAGTACAGTGACAGATGACACAAGTTACTAGAAGTAACATTTGAGTTTATGTATTTTGAAACAATATAAAACATCAGACAGTGTCATCTACAAATCAATCAGTGTGAGAGACACAGCTGAATATCACTACCTGATCATAACAGAGTATCTTTTATTGTAAGCAGGGATTTAGAGTAGTAATTTAAAAATTACTAGCTGTGTAGCTTCTAGAAATTATCGTTTCACTAGTGTCCTTGTACATTCAGGAGTGATTTGCCTTTTAGTTACCTCAATACAACAAGAAAAGTGACTTACCATTCTTGCTGACATCCAGTTCCCTGAGATTAATGAGATTTGCAATGGATGCTGGCAATGTGGTTAGATCATTGTCTGGCAAACTCAGCTTGTGTAGAGATTGACAGTTAAAAAGTTGCTATTGAAACAAAGAAAAAAGTGAATGTGATTTTTCTCTCAGTTTCCTCAATATAGGTTTTGTTTTTAATCCCTTTAAACTTCTGACCTCATGGCCTGAAAACCAGGTTATTTAGAGTTTTTGACTACAAAAAAATTTTTAACTTGTTTCATTAAAAATTGACTCAGATTAAAATGCTTAGGAAAGCAAAAAAAAAGCCAATGGTCACAAGGCAGCAGCTATGCTTAATACTTCCTACAAATTCCTTCCAGTATCTCAGAAATTGTGACCTGTAGTTACACATAGACCTGCAAACACTGCAAAATATTTTCTATAACCAACATGCCATGTGATACCCCAGAGATAAGTAAAATTTATTCAAGAAAGAAAAGAAAAAATTGATAGACACATTTTATAAAGTCAAATAGTTCTGGAGCACAGGATTTCAGTAGGTATTCGTCTCCTCTAAAAGTTTAAATTTTATTTGGTTATGTCTTCCAATATTTTTTCTCTTTTGTGCTTCCTACCTTAAGTATAAAACAATATAAAAAAGTTGAAAAAAAAATTAAAAACTAGTGAAAAAAATTGAACTAGTGAAAAAACTGAAACCAGTCAAAGTTCGAACTACAGGTTTAGAAAACTGTTTAATCTCTTCTGTATACATGCATTACCATCTTTATCAAATACTAGCTCAGAGTCACATCTCTTCCTAAATGCAGGGTATCTAGAGATTCTTACTCAACAGCTTTACAAATTGACAAAGAAGGGCAAATAATCTTAATGCAATGGAAGAAAAATCCTCAAATGATATGTAGGAAACTTACACATAGAACAAAATAAGTATCTCTAAGAAACCAGTTAAAAGGTTCATCTGAACAATTTATGGATGAATATTCCTTTCCTAACAATTTTGCGTAAGATCATTCATAAATACCCTGATTTAATAATCTTCTCTTCCGGAATTCTGAGAAAAGATCACAAAAAACCAGGAAGTGTTCACTGACTAAAAAAAATTTATCTCAATCATCATCACAACAATGGGCTCAGTTTGACCAAAACTTTTGGGATCTCTCTCAATTACAAGGCCATTATTTCAACCAGAGACTGAAAAAGCCCGATTCCTGTAAAATTTGCGTAATACCACCCCAGAACAAAAGCAGACATTAATTAGCAAGATGGACAGTTAAAAGAATGAGCTTTAACTTGTCTACTGCTGTTTGCAATCCTTCAGAAATGTGTCTGTTAGAACACATTTATCATTAAGGCTTTGAAGAGTTACAAGTCACTTAGGATACTTTCATGAGCTCAGGTGTTCTGGAGCCGTTCTCAAATTTCAAGAATATATACTTATAGCTCTTCCCTGAAAACAATAATCTAGACTCCTGGAATCATTAAAATTTCTTTGATTACTCAAGTCAAAGCACATGCAGCACAAGGAATTGCAAGATCCCTAAAGGAAAATGAGGAGTGGGGAGGGAGTTTTGGATCGTGTTGAATTTGTAGTTGCTCCTTTTGTTGTTATTTTTCAGTGTTTACATATTCATAATTACTACTAGTAAACACTGGAAGTCACATAGTTAAAGACTATTTTACTGCAGAATTCTTCCAAACTTCAGAGTGAGAGAGAAAAGTAAAAACGTTATAGTTTGAGCTTTTCAGCTCAAATGCATACTGCGGCACCTGCTATTCCAGGTACAGGGGAACTTTTCAGATGTGATTTAGCATATAAGATGAGGGAGGATAAAAGCATTTCAAATGCCAAGTCAATTTTGAAGCTGAGACTGTGCACCAACATTTCACGTGAAGTCAATTCCTCCTCTACCACAACCTTCCTCTCTACCCCAGTTTGCTCATTCTGTGCCCTCGGCCAGTCAGCTAAATTAAGGAGCTATACTGTAAGAATTGAGTTTCGAAGTAGGCTGGAATTCTGAAACGATTCAGGACAACTAAAAAAATCCAAGAGCCACACACACTGATGGGTCATTTCAGTGATCAGGTTGACAAGCATCCCCAAACCAGCTGAGGTGTGGCATGCAAAGGCTAGATCACAAAACACTACTGGGGCAAAGAAGAACGGTGAGACTGGGAATGTCTTAACAGAGTTTCAGAAAACTAGAGAGGATCTGAAAAGTACCACACCCTTCATATTTTAAATGGCTAAATTAAGTCTTTTTTGGAACTGGAAGATTAGATAAAAAGGAAAGGGAATACACAGCTTGAAACTCTGGCTCCATATTGGCTAGGATAATTTCAAACATTACAGGCCTTCCCTTGCAGTTATTCTGTAGAAGTTTAATTACCAAAATTTTGGCCAAATGAATAAAAAACCACTTTGACTATGTCTTCACTACCCCCTAATCACTCGGCTTGTGTTCTTTACCGTATATGAATTTACACATGGGGGCGTTTTCTTTTGAAAATCGAAAGGGTAGCAAAAAATAATGACCAAAATTACTTAAAAG
Organism: Dasyornis broadbenti; assembly: GCA_013397935.1. Taxonomy (NCBI): domain Eukaryota; kingdom Metazoa; phylum Chordata; class Aves; order Passeriformes; family Dasyornithidae; genus Dasyornis; species Dasyornis broadbenti. The sequence continues at coordinate 906,356 of VZRN01005377.1, forward strand.
CTAGAAAAAATGTTTAGCTTCTCAGAAATATGCTTGTAAGTATGACTTACTCTAATGCAGAAACACATTAACTTGAAGGAAGTATATTACATGTCCCTGCAGTTAAGAAAAAACCCAACAAAACCCAAAAAGGAACAAAATATAAATGTTCAAGCAATCTTTCTAATCATGTGGATAATTAAACCTTAGAGTAGACCAAGGCAAGTGGTAGTCTGCCCACTTCTCAGTGTATAGAAACACATTTATTAGCCAGCCTTTTCTGCTATTGTAACACTTCGGCTGGATGTGTTGCTTGAGCAGTTTCATTCCAATTCATACAACAAAACAGTCAAGCTGGAATGCATAAACTTTCAGTCTATCAAGGCTGCTTCATGGCAAGCTATGGCCCAAAAGCCAAAGCTAGACACTATCAGCTTCTACGATGCTGGTGAAGTAACGAGTTAATAAATGTACCTAAAAGGAAAACCATCCAACATACCTTTGGAAGCTCTTCAATCTGATTAGCATCTAAATACAGTTCTTCCAAGGTCTTTTCAAAAGTAAAAATCTCCTTAGGCACCTGTTCCAGGCTGCAGTGAGAATAATCAAGTGTAGTCACAGTTTCCTCCTCTCCACGCAGACAGCGGCATGGCACCAGCCGCAAAAACAAATTCCGCTTTGTTGTCATTTTCAGGCACTATAAAACAGAAGTCAGTTGATTTAAAAACCAAGGCAACCTCAGAAACACTCACAAGTGCAGTTTCTCAAACTTCCACTGGCTGCTAAATACTGAAAAGAAGTAGCATATATAGGTACCTGCATATATATTTGTATACACATGAGACACAGTGGGGAGCATGCACTTATTTTCTTTTAAATACAGCAGATCTTTGATGACATTAAACGGGGTTAACACACCTACAGATACCAGAAGATGAAGCCAAAATGTAGCCTATGACTTGTCACCAGCTAACACAGCCCTACACTGCAGACAATCAGAAAACTTTGAAACAGCATTTCTGAACTGTCAGTTGTGTACAACATAGCTTATCCCACATTTACAGAAGTCAGTGGGATACTTTTGTTTAGTAAAGTAAAATCCACAGAGAATTAAAGTGTAGCTATAGCAAATCTAATCAGTGGGGGTTTTTGTACATGTAAATCCACACACCTTAATTTCAAATCCTTCATTCAATGAGAGAATACAATAAAAAGAACCAGTTTCTACCAGCTGTTCTATCTGCAGTTTAAAAGGAAAGGTTTCCAGGTGCACAGACAACGAAGTGATCTCTTTTTGCAACTTATTCGCTTTGGAAAACTTCAACACATCTTGCTGTACACACTGGAACTAAGGAAGTTTCATCTTGCTATGGGACTCTATCTTTCTTCCTTTAAACTCATTATTACAACAATTCCCTCTGTTCTCTATGACTTCTACAATTTTCCTATTCAGCCTAAGAAGGCAAACCTAAATAGTGCTGACTAACTAATTACTGACAGCATACACCAGCCATGTTCCCGCCTCTTTTCTCCTCAACAACAGCACAAGTTTAGGTCTCTTTCTCTAATTAGCAGTGGATTTTCACAAAATCTCCAAAATGTCACCTCAGGTTTCAAGTTTGTCTGAAATTAGATGGCAGACTCAATTTTTGAAGAAGGACCAACATATGCAGACTAACAACACGATCATGTCAGCTTCATTTCCTCAGGAAATTGGCCTAAAAATATATACTTCTCTAAAACAGCACTGAGTATTTATTTTCTCAATCAAACTTCCAACACTCCAAATGAAAATATGCTTTTTTTATATCCATTTTTTTCAAACTGCTGAAATTATATTTCAACTTCTGGACTGGTGACAGGAAACTTTCTCCTCCAAGTGCCAAAAAAGTCTTTTAGACACATTTAGCAGACTGCACTTCAACTTTCAGACAGTGTATTAGTAATACAGGGAGAACATAAAATACCATGCCCACAGCTCTATGTAAAGTTGCAAGACCCCTTTTCTCACCAAGACACAAAAACAAGTAATGTGCTTGGATTTTCCTCTATATGCAGCTTAGCTTGCCAAATATGTCACAGTATGTATAATTCACATGGCAGCAGATCAAGGGACTGCTATACTTTAGTATTTTCATCAACCAGAAGTAGAATTTATCACTCAGGCTGTGAACACTATATCCATCCATTAAAAAGATGGAAGAAAACTCGTCATTAGAATAGTGGGATGTCAAAACTTCGTTTTTTAACAATGCTTCAATGCTGCTAGAATTATGTTACAATGTTGATTATCAGAACACAGCATTTTCCATAAAAGTCCAGCAAAATTATTAAAATAAAAAGTGATTTAAAAATTAAGAAAAAAATTATCTGTATAGCAATACAAAGAGTTTGGAGACTGCAAATTTCACATTGGGGATTTCCACAAAATGGGAAAGTCAGCAAAACAGACAGCCTAACCTCCTCCTGCTGCTTTCACGGGAACAGGCTCAAGAATGACATCCTCCAGTCACCCACAGACAGATGCCAAAGATGCTATGGGAGCTGATGTGCTCACCAGGTCAAAACTACCCACGCCTTCTCCAAGACTCTGATGCTGTACATGAAAACACAAGCTGAATTCCCTGGCCAACATTTAGGAAAAAAAAAAAAGCCTTTGACAATAAAGAAATTTTGTCTTATTTTGCTTGTAGTTCAAAGAATGGCAAAGCTGTGGAAAAACACAACACTTGAAAGAAGTGTCAACAGCAGTCTCTTTAAACAGGAGTATAAACAGAAGAACATATGTCATGGAAACAGGCACTGGAAGCAGAGACTGTACCTGTGAATTAATTACCAGAAGTCTGGCAGGGAAAGGCACACCTATATCACACTAGCTGCAGCCATCAGTAAGTTCACTTTTTTCAGTTATTTCAACTTCTGAAAATTATGTTTTGAAAGCAGAATATTAAGAAGTTTACTACATGCTTCATATAAATAACAAAAAAAGATACTACTTATCATTCGAATCCCTCAAACTGAGCATTCATTACTGTCTGCCCCCTCTTCTTCAGTGGCTGTTCTCTTCATGTGGAGTCCTACTTGTCCATATCTCAAGAGTTTCTGAAGCAACAAAACTCGTAAGGCCTAACAATGTAAAACCCACACTTACCTGGTTTTCCTAACTTATTCCTTTATTTTGCAAGACAGACCTAGAGCTTTTGGAAGGTGTGGGGGGAAAAGGATCTGGTAAAAAGATCACATGCATCCACAGTACTGTAAATGGATTAGTAAACAAATGCCTATACAATATCACAGTGCTGGGCCATATTTCCTACAGTTACAAGCATCTAAACTCACAGCTCACATCTTAAGCCAAAATAGTCATAACTCTCATTTAAGTATTAAATAAACAACCATCCCCACAAAGCACTGGTTTGACCAACCTGGGCATATATCTAATTATAACTCTTCAAAATCCAGAATGAACCAAGAGAGTTGCATTTAAGTGAAGGCAAGAAACTGCTCATGTGATTTAATTCAAAATTGTTCTTTGTTTGTTCAGATTTTACTTCTACACATATAGGAAGAACTGTTTAACACTCATGTTCTACAACAGAGATGGCTGCCAATACTAGGAAATTGGTGTGTCAGGATAAAGGCAGGAAGTATTCCCGACAGACCCTCCTCTACAATATGTATTTTATAAACCAACAGTCAGACTACACATCAGCCCTTATCTGTCTCTGGCTGCCCACCTTGTGGCTAGTTACCCAAGCAGAAAATAATGAAATACAGAAGAGAATCCACTGTTAGAACTACCTAAGACAGAAAAACGTCATTTTATACACAACATGTGCTTTTCTTTGATTGCTCCAAATAGGAACTTCTCCATGTTTCATTCGGGTAAATACACAGAAAGTAGAAAGGAACACAAAGGATAGCGATTTTTTTCCTGCCCATAAAACAAGCAAGTCTAGCAGGCAGAAAAATATTCATTTCCTAATATACCACAACATCTGATATATATATCTGAAGCACCAAATCCAACAATGTAAAATTATTTTGCAGACCTTATTATTCTGCAGACAACATTATGATGGCTTATTTTTCTCCACCACTTATCTCCAATTCTTTATAAGGCAGATATAATAAAGAACCCAATGGAAAAAAAGGGAAAAACCTGAAACGCAAATAAAACGCCCTCATTCCCTAAACCATTAGAGTCTTGACACAAGTTTATCTGAGGTTCAGTGTTGCCAGCCAACAGGAAAATTATGACCTTTATATAGTTCTTGGGTTATTTTGGTTTTTTTTCACTTTTTGAAGGAGTAGGAAGAGAAAAACATCACTCTGCACAAGCTGCAGGTGGATACTTGCTCCACCTTGGACAATGATCTGAAGGGGAATCTCTGTGCTAGTGCCTGGAGCACCTTCTCCCCCTCCTTCACTGGCCCTGATGTCTGCAGGGTTGTCTCTCACATATTGTCACTTTTCTCATCTCGCTATTATACCGTTGTTTTAAACGCTTTCTTGAATATGTTATCACAGAGGCGCTACCGAGATTGCTGACTGACTCAGCTTTGGTCAGTAGTGGGTCCATCTTGGAAACAGCTGGAATTAGTTCCATCAAGCATGGGGGCAGCTTCAGGCAGCTTCTGCATGTGGTGAAGTCACCCCACAGAATCCCAGGAGATATGGGGCTAATGTGTATGTATGTCTCAAACACCAGCAGCAGGGTGGCTGTGGCACCAACCAAGGACTGTAGGTAACAACAGCCAAGGACTGTTGGCAATAGCATGCTGTGAGAAAGAACAGGATGTGACTGGGCAAGGGGCCATACAGACCCTTTAGAGGCAGGATAGCACTTTTCTGGGACAAATGTCCTTGATCTAGCTCCTGGAGATAAACACAACTCAGAATAGCACAGAAATGAGGTAGAGAACTGGGCATGGACTGTGGCTGGGGGCAGGACAAGACCAAAGACCCCCAAAGCCCTCTGACCCATTTCCAGGAAGACCTTGAAGAATGGACTGTGCATGATTACTAATTTGCATAGAAAGTGTAAAATTTTCCCCAGGGCAGGGAGAACTTATCTGTTAAAAAAAAACAGCCAAAAGTGAGCCCAGGTGCGTGGGTACCCCTGCACCCTGGACATCCCATCAGCTGGATCAATGCTGGAGCCAGGACTGGTGATCTCTCTCCCTTCTTCTCTCTCCATCTTTAATTCATCTCTCTTTGTCTCCTTCTTTTCACCCTACCCCTTTATCCAAAATGCCTGCTGTGTACTTGCATTAGGAGGTCAGGGACTAACATATCAACTTCCTTGCCACATTTAATTAACTAATAAAAATTTATAAGTTTTTGCAAGTCTAATTTTAATCATTTCTTTTGAAAAGCATCTACAAACCTTGGATGATCCCCTCCCCTTACAGGTGGGACACCATAACCCAATTACTAAGTTACTAAATCCTACCTACACCCAATACAAACTATAAACAGTAAAAACGAAATAGAATAAAATCAGAGATGCAGAAAAGAAAAGCATTAGTTTGAAGACCAATGAAAGAAAATAAGACCAACAGCAAGCTTGTATATACACTAAATTTTAATCCAGAAGAAACTAGCATCATTCAGTGAACTATCACTCTTCCCTAGAACTCTGATGATTCCCTGCACACTTAATTACCCAAGCACCTGGCAGTCCAACAGCATCTGGAGACCTGCTGGAGCTCCATGGGACATTTTCAGTTTAACCTCAAGCAGAACTCAGGATCTCTTTAATTTTGTCCCCAGTCTATGTTATTTTTTTCCAAATGCAACAGTATCACTGTATCATTAGAGCCTTAGATTTCCTGTCTGATGCTAACAGGAGTGGATGGCTCATGCTCACAGCTGCAGAAAGCACTGCTGCCCTGTTGTAGGCCTTTTAAAAGGATGTTACATCAGCAGGAGTTGAAAACGAAACCACCTATCAGATGTTTATACAGAAAGGCAAGATGAGCCACGCACAAAAAATGCACAGTGAGGTTCTTTTTAGTGCACCCTACTATCCACAAACTAGTTCAGAATTAAGGCGCTGAGCACATGAAAATACAGGAAAGGGAAAGACTATGTTGGGGAGTATGTAACACAATATGCTGCCTGACAAATACAAAAAAGTTTAATTGGCCAGCTGACAGAAGTTCCAACCTACTCATGTTGAAACAAAGAATTATGAAGAAAACCCGTAAGAGTTTCTCTCTGCCTAAAGCAGCAACAAGCATCCCAGACAACACCAAAACACAGGCTTTTTGGTTTGTTGAGATGCTATATTGTGAAAAGTAACAGCACAATTTACATGAATGTCTTCCAGTCAAAAACAGCACTAATGCTCATGAATTTGGGAACTATGTAAATAACATAGTACTTATAGAAGGAACAAAAAACATCCTAGGCTTTTACAGTAAATGAAGCATGGAATTATTTACTCTTTAAACTCAAAGTACTTGGCACTTCTCACTCATCAGCAATTCATTGGGGGGGAGGGGGAAGGAAAAAGGGTGGGGGTGGAGGGAGGGAAGCAAGGGAGGGTGGCACTAAGGCTTGGTACAGCCTTCCCCAAAGATGAATCCAGTTCTTTTGGGCAGGAAGGGTGAGTTCTTATGTTAACAAACTGCAGACACTATTTTGGAAACCTTAGCTTGCGAATATGTTTCTTTCCAATTCTTTTTCTTCTCATCTTTGGCAAAGGAAAGGATGGCTCAAACCTAATGGCCAATGACAAGGACCTGAAAGACGCAAAGACAACCTGCACTGAGAAAAAATTGTCCCTTTTTAAGTATCACTGGCATTCACTGTTAGAGGTGGTGAAGCCTCATTTGGTGACAATGCCAACTTAAGGTATTTTCACTTCTTCTTTCCTTCTCATCCAAACTATTTCGCTGTGGCTGTTCTAGAAAAAAAAAATCCCCAAACTGGACTGGTTATGTCATACATTTCATTGAATGAGACTGGCAAGCATGTCAGTACAAACAAATGAACCAAAGTACTGCACTCTGGAGAAAGAACAAGTGTTTAGAAACAAAACGGACTTTGGAACCACCATTTTAATATGAAGCTATAGTCCAACCCTCCCCACTTCTGGCATAAAAATAACGCTCAACTGCATCCATGGCTGCACGTCCTCATGCAGGCAAGGGACACCAAAAAACATGCTCTAGCTGTTCAGACAGCATTCAGAAAAAAAAGAAATAAAAGGCATTACCCTTGAAGCAACAATAGTGAATGGTAACAAAGGAGGAAGAACATGTTAGTGTGAATAGCCAATTGTTAAATGAAAAAACATTAAGGATGTTTGTTAAGTTTTTTGAGAAAACCAAGGGAACAGCGAGGGCAGAAATCAGGGGATTTTACTGATCCAGCATACCAGAATATAAGCAAAAACCAGCCATTCTCTACTCCTAGCTTGCCAAAATATCAAGCTCAAAGTTCCTCTTGGGATTAACTACTTTGCAAGTTCTCAATATCTCTAGATATTAAAATAAACAAATAAACAAAAAAACCAAAACAAACAAAAAAACCTAAACTATCCAACCATCTCTAAGGGCCAGGGCAGCAAGATAATGTCAATTAACTCCCAGAAAAGCAATGACAGGTATGAATTCTGGAGACATTTGATTAAATTATTTCTTTCTTGCATTCTATAAGTAAATTCTAACCAGATTTCAAATTACTATTTCTATTTTGCTTTGCTTTAAAATAATCAGAAATCCTTTACACAATTAGAATGTGAAGCTCCTCACCAAATCATATTATAAAACCTCTTCACTTGTTGCAGTTGCAACGGTATTACCTGTATCAATAACATTCTTGGTTCATAAACAGCATTTTCCTGTTTTACTGGAAATAAAGAATCTCTAAATAGTTATGTGTTGTAAACTGATATTTTTTAGCTGAAAAGTTTATCTAAACTGCCTATGCTAAAACAAACTTCAAGAGTTAATTTTGACAAGTAAAAGCCACCCTAAGTATATCAAAAGAACCCTTAAAAAATTATTTCCATTTATTTTCTGCAACAAAGCAGTCAGCAGTACTTGGCCTTATCATGGCAAAAGCTTAACAATAACAAAACCAGAATGACTCTGTCAAAACAGAAGAGAAGTGTTATTTTTAAACTAAGAAGAAAAAAATCCCTGGCAAATAACCTACATAATAAAATATTGTGTTTCAAGTGCAGCCTTTAACTGAAATGCAGTAATACTCAATATTCTTGTAAGTCTAGACCAAGATATCAGTAAGTCAGAGGTATATGAAAGCACTGATCAGTAATTCAATTAACCTAGAATTTCTTGGAAAGATAACATGACCCAACACAGTCCAAGAAGTTCCTGCAGATCACTGAAGGTAACTTTTTGACATAAGTGGTAGAAGAGGCAACGAGGAAAGGTGTTGTTGGACCTTGTACAAACAAGCCAGGAAGGACTGAGAATGTGAAGGCTGGGGGCAGCCTCGGTTGCAGCAACTATGAGATGGTGGAACTCAAGATGATCCTGTGTGGAGGAAACAAAGCAGTAAGCAGGACTAGAACCCTAAACTTCTGGAGAGCTAACTTCAGCCTCTTCAAATACCTTCTTAGAGGAATCTCATGGATTAGGGCTCTAGAAGAGAAGAGGGTCCAAGAAAGCTGGTCAATATTCAAGCGTCACTTTCTCCAAGCTTGACACGTGCATTCCCATGAACCAGAAATTAGGCAAAGCGGGCAAGAGACCTTTATTGATGAGCAGGGAAACAGATTCTAACAAATCTCAACTGAAGAAAGAAATTTATGCAATGTGCAAAAAGGGACAGGCCACATGGGAGGATGACAGGAACATTGTCACAGAATACACGGATGAGACAAAGAAGGCCAAGACCCACTTTGAATTGAATTTGTAAAGTAGCACCAAGGACTTCTACAAGTACATTATCAGCAAAAGGAATACTAAGGAAAATGTGGGACCCCTCTGAGTCAGATGGATTTCCTGGTGATGGAAGACAGAAAGGCAGAATTACTCAGTGCCTTCTTTGCTTCAGTGTTAACTGCTGAGGCCAGCCCTCAGGAATCACAGACTTTGGGACTAAGAGCAGAAAGCTGGAGAAAGGAAGATTCTCCCCTGGTTATTGAGGATTCAACCAGACTGGCTTAACATGCATAAATCCATAGGCCTTGATGGGATGTACACAGGTGCTGATGGAGCTAGTAGATGATGTTGCTAAGCCACTCTCCACCATCTTTGAAAAACCATGGAGAGGTGTCCAATGACTGGATGAAGGACAATGTTACTCCCATCTTCAAAAAGAGAATGAAGGACCCTGGAAACTAACAGTCAGTCAGCCTCACCTCCATCCCTGGAAAGGTGATAGGACAGATTGTTCTGGAGGTCATCACCAAGCATGTAGAAGAAAAGAACGTCATCAGGAGTAGTCAACATGGATTCCCCAAGGGGAAATCATGCTTGACAAAACTGACAGCCTTCCGTGATGCCATGGCAGGATGGGTAGATGAGGGGAGGGCAGTGGATGTTGTCTGCCTTCACTTCAGCAAGGCTTTTGACACTGCTTCCCGTAACATCCTCATAGGTAAGCTCAGGAAATGTAGGTTAGATGAATGGACAGTGAGGTGGATCAAGGACTGGCTGAATGGCAGAGCTCAGAGCATCATGATCAGGGGAGTGGAAGCCAGCTGGAGGCCCGTAGTCAGTGGTGTTCCCCAGGGATCAATACTGGGTCTAGTCCCATGCCACTTGTTCATCACTGACCTGGATGAAGGGATACAGGGTACCTTCAGCAGGTTTGCTGATGATACAAACTGGGGCAGTGGCTGATACACCTGAAGGCTCTGCTGCCTTTCGGCTGCACCTTGATGGGCTGGAGAGTTGGACAGAGAGAATCCTAATGAGGTTCAACAAGGGCAAGTGCAGGGTTCTGCACCTGGGGAGGAATTACCCCAAGTACCACCACAGGCTGGGGCTGCCCCACTAAAGAGCAGCTCTGTGGAGAAGGACCTGGGAGTCTTGGTGGACGACAAGGTGACAATGAGCCAGCAGCGTGCCCTTGTGGCCAGGAGGGCCAGTGGGATCCTGGGGTGCATCAGGAAGAGTGTGGCCAGCAGGTCAAGGGAGCTGATCCTCCCCTCTACTCGTCCCTGGTGAGGCCACAGCTGGAGTGCCCAGTCCTGGGCTCCTCAGTACAAGAGAGACAAGGAGCTGCTGGAGAAGATCCAGCAAAGGGTCACAAAGATGAGAGGTCTGGAGCATCTCCTGATGAGGAGAGACTGGGGGAGCTGGGCCTGTTTAGTCTAGAGAACTCTGAGAGGGAATCTCATCAATTGCACATAAATATCTCAAAGGCAGGTGCCAAGAGGATGGTGCCAGACTCTTCAGTGGTGCCCAGATACTGGACGAGAAGCAATGGTCATAAACAAAAACACAAGTAATTTCACCTCAACTTGAGGAAGAACTTCTTTATGTTGAACGCAGCAGAGCACTGGAACAGACTGGCCAGCAAGGTCATGGAGTCTCCCTCTCTGGAGACATTCAAAACCCAGCCAGATGTGTTCCTCTATAACCTGCTTTAGGTGACCCTGCCTCGGGCCCCTTGTAACCACAGCACTTCAGTGATTCTGTGAATTTAAGGCAAAATCTACTACAGCACTATCTTTACAAAAAAAAATTAAAAAATGAAACATTCAGATAATAAAGCAATTGTAATTGTTGCTCTTTTTAAAATATTTATATTGACTTTTCATATTAACACTACATAGCATTACACAGCAACACGCATACACAGTCGTAACATAATTGCAGCCCAGGTAGTTTCAAGTATGTTCTCACACATTTTCTTTTGCTCTTTTTCTGAGACATCTCTAGAAGATAGCTTCCATCTGGACAGTAAATCTATCCAAGCCAGTATAACACTTCCACTGAAGAATGGTTTCTAATTGGATATCATTAACAAAGCTGCTGAGATTAGCATTAGATCTGAGTTTCATTTCTGATGTTTGACTTGATTGCATATTCTTTGGGTGTGTATTTGTTGTGTTACTAAGAAAACCTTAAGAGGGAGGAATAAATTGATTTTTAAAACTACTGTGAATCTCATCCACTTCTCTTCCTCAGATAAAAAAAAAACCAACAAAAACCATACAAATGCAGTGATTTTTACTACAGCAAACTGAAGTCTGAAGGAAACTGCAGGAGTCCCACAAACCTTCACGGAGTATACAAAAACCTAAGCTTTTTTAAAAGCCATGACCTTGATATTTCAGTATTTCAGCACTGATGTTTTCAGAAGGCTAAAAAATTCCTTTACATTATGGAACTGACACAGTTCAGATTTAACTTTTCTCATTTTTAAGTTAATACATGGCCAGGAATATAAAATATTTATCCCAACAGGATACTGAAGTGCATATCATCCCCAACTAGCCACCACATCTCCTTTTTTTAAAATACACAGTAGAAATAATCACAGCTATGCTATATCTAGTAATCACAGCTATTTGGCACCGCTAACCAGAACCAAGCTATTTCAGAACGGCTTTGCTTTCAAAATCCACTCATTTCTACATTAAATAACCTCATTTTCTTTCATTGCTATTGTGAAAAAATCCATGGAAATGAATTCCTGACTTTCTATACAAAGAAAATAAAATTAAATACAAAGAGCAACTAGACTAAAGATGGTAAGCTTCTGGCACAAGTAAAAAACCATAATTAACTGATTATGCTTCAGGTTTAGTCCTTTAAGAGATTATGTCTGGATCTACTGTATGAGAAAATACTGTGTATCGCGTATCATCAACATCTATTCCAGGAGAAAGGAAGAGATACTGTCATAATTCCTCTAGTTATACCACCACAGTCAAAAGAGATGAACCAGCACAGGGGAAGTGAAGGTAAAAGGCTTTGCTAGTCATTTGCCCACAGGAAGCAACAAACCTTATGGTGCAGCAAGAACAGCTGAGACAGTGCAGCAACAGCACGAATTATTAGCTCAGTGGAGAATGCCAAAGCACACAAAGCCTACAGCGTTGTAGGCTGCACAAAAGGTTAGAAAACACAAGCATGTGCACATGCTTCTATCTACTTAAGCATATGCTGTTTATAGATATGCCAGCTAAAACACGCAGAAGATTTTTTGTATTCTTTGAACTGGTATTTTATAGTCTCAAAATTACAGTCATTGAGGAGTCAATATTTATTAGCATTTCCACAATCTGAGCAGCACTATTAATAAAATCAGAGCAGATGGAAGCTGCTGTCATATGTTGTTGGGGTTTTTTTCTGGGGCAGGAAGAGGACTAGGCAGTAACAATTCCTCTGCAGGAATTCACATAGAATGTCTGATGACAAAATATTCTATTGGGTACTCTTTTTATTCATGAAAAATACTTGCCTCTACAAACCCTTACAATATGAGGCAAAAGCAAGTTAGTGCCATCTGCACTGGCATCATTTAATGAAGAAAAAAGCTGATTCTAAACGTGTTGCTTTTCCATAGAGCTTTGAAAGCAAATCAAACTTTGTCTTGTTAACACTTTTCACATTTTTATATATGCTCTCTAGCTAAAAAATATTAACACATCAGTAAGAGAGAAATTATATGATATGATGTATGTCTAGGCTTTAGAGTAGCAAACCAGAAAGGACAGCAAGAGGCCCAATAAAAATTTAAGGTTTTTTTCAAGCACTTTTATTCAAGTTTTCAAAAGAAATGGGCTTATCATTTCTAAGAACTGAGGAAAAAAAAAAATTAAACCCCCTAGTACTCTAAAGTTCTCAAGTCAAGACACTTAATAATGGACACTGAGCTTTAAAACATAATTATTTTCCTTTTCCATATATTCCCCTTTCTATAAATATATGCACACAAATACGTGTAAATAAATTTAATCTACTTGAGTCTTCAACAGATATTCAGAGCTAAAAAAGATTGCCTTCAAAGTAACATGAGAGATGATACATAACAAAACTCAAGTGCTTTGAAGGCAATGATAACAAAATACAAATAAGTAAGAGGATTTCTATTCTAATACATTATGCAGTTGGTCCAGAGAAAGAAAAATAATGTACTTACCACTGTGTTACTTTTTTCTCCCTGCTGCTTCTTCCCTGAGCTTTCAAAGTCAACATTCTGTTTAAAACAAAGGTACAAAAATTTTAGTCAACTCTATCACTACTAGACAAGAATAAACAAATATTCTATTGTGTTGGATATTTATTTGGCTTTCACAGTTTTGTTTTTGTTAAAAGCTGTGCATGCATGTGAACAACAGCTTGAATATTTCAGAGTACTGGAAAGACAGCAAAACCGTGTATACTCTTTTGAAGGAGATAATTCTTTTGTGTACAAAACACTGCTTTTTGTCCTTTTATTTTAAAGCACTGTCTACAAAGTTCTTTCATTTTTACACCTTTTATAGTTACTGTATTGAAATATTAAGTATCGTACAGGTTTCTCTTGCAGACAGTTCTGAAGAATCCTAAGAAAAAATACATCAAAAAAATTAACCTAAGATGAAAAGAGTACATTTTTGTGTTGCTAACTTCAGGAATTTTTTTAGAAAGTTGCAACACATTTTATAAGGCATAACAGATCTCTGATGCTAGCATCACTGAAGTAGAACAAACAAAAACAAATGAAAGCATCCAGTGTATTTGACTGAACACACTCGAAATTAGTGGCTGGACCGACGGGAAGGATTAATTTTGCCTCCAAAGACAGAAGTACAATGTCTCTTCAGAGGGATTAAATATCACTGTAGTCAGACAGTTCATCTAACTGAAAACAAAGTCATGCAGAAGAGATAAGAAGCTAAGTCAAGTAGAGTATAACCTGTCAGATTTTCAGTATCTAGAAAAGAATTTAAATTGTGGGGGTCACAGGTAGGAGCTTCATTCGAAGAATTTACCTACAAATGGAATTATATTTAATTTCTTTCCAATAAAAGAAGAATCAGGCCATTATGAAACAAATAAATCCTGAAAGAGATCTAAAATTAAATTATTTCAGGAGAAAAGTAAGTTCCTTGTTTCGGGGTAAGAAACAGGACAATGAACTCCCAACAAAAGTCAGGACTGGCACAGCAGAATAGCACTGTATTTAACTTTTGCATATTACATGTCCTGTTCCTCATTTGGGAGTCACTGGTGTCAGCTTCTGCACTCATACCAAATGGACTCCAATACAGTACACTGCATACATTTATTCATTTATTTCCAACAGAAGGGCATCCAAGACATGCAAATAGCAAGGGGTAAAAGTAATATTAAAGCCTCAAGCCTTATGAGGTCCCCACTGAAAAAAAAAAAAAATCCTATATTAGTTTAGCCAGCCTCAGAAATGCAGAGCAGCAGCATTCAAGACAACTAAAAAGACCAAGAAAGACATCAAACACCAAACACCAAACCAGATTCTGAAATTTGGGCTTTTAGGGGAGTTAGTCAAACTGCTATGGCTTCATGCTTCTTTCCTTTCCCGCAGCACTTTGCTCCTACTGCAAAACTATTTAATCTTTACAAAAACTATTTCAGAGACACTGTACACAAACTCCCAAACAGAAGAAATGCAGGTCTGCAATAGCTCTGCTAGTATATGCAGAATTCATCTAGAGAACACACAGTGCAGAGCTGGATCTGACAAAGAGATAGGTGATTGTGCCTCCAAAAGATAAAGACCTAAGGTCAAGACTCTGCAGGCAAAACATTCAGAGTAGAAAAATGATCAAAGAAATAGACAGCCCCATAAACATCACAAAAATAATAAACAAAAAGGTATTACTCTTCTATCATTTCCTGACACCTGTTAGGTTGCCTCTGTTGAAATGCCTAAAAGAATAAAATCCAGTGGTAGGAAGTCATTACTTTTTGAACTGTTTGCAGACTTCCAACGCAAGCAGAAGGAACTCATCCCATCTCAAACATCCAGAGGCAATAATACAGCAAGTGTGTGCACAAGGGGAAGAATACACAACACTACCTGGGTATTTCCAGTCATTCTGCTTTAGAGGTTTAGCAGCTACACAAGTCTCTGAACAAGAGACATCAGTTACAAAATCAAACAAAAGCAATGATCTCAGTCCAACTGATGTTTCCATAATGTTACTTGAAACTGTGACATTGAGTCACATAGCCTCTGTGAAAAGACGACAACTAAAAATGTGCTGTAACTACAACTGCAAGCACTGACAAGTTTCCAATAGCAAGAATCTTAAAGGCTTATACACACTCCTATCACCAGGCAGTTTGCAGGGAAGCACAACAAACTCTCTAACAAAATAAACCAGGATATTTAGAGGAGCTCAAAGTAACCATGCACCAGAACTACAGACGTCTAGAAGATAAGGAGCTGATGTGTATGTATGTCTCAAACACCAGCAGCAGGGTGGCTGTGGCACCAACCAAGGACTGTAGGTAACAAGAGCCAAGGACTGTTGGCAATAACATGCTGTGAGAAAGAACTGGATGTGACTGGACAAGGGGCCATACTGAGGCAGGACAGCACTTTTCTGGGACAAATTCTAGCTGCTGGAGATAAACACAACTCAGCACAGTACTAACACAGAAGTAAGGTGGAGAAGCAGGCATGGACTGTGGGAGGGTAACAAGACCACCAAAGACCCCCAAAGCCCTCTGACTCATTTCCAGAAAGACCTGGAAGAATGGACTGTGAGTGATAACGAATTTGCATAGAAGCATGACACTTCTCTCCAAGGCAGGGAAAGCTTATCTATTAATAGGTACCCCAATCTAAATCCAGGAAGTGGTCTCACGACATGCCATCAACTGGATTGATGTGGCAGCCAACACTGGTAAGCTCTTTCTTCCTTCCTTTCTTCTTGCCTCCCTCCTTCCCCTCTCTCTCTCCAATTTTAATTCTTATTTCTCTCTTACCTTACACCCTACCCCTTTATCCAAACCCACTGATATATGTTTATATAGCAGGTCAGGGACTAATATATCTATGTCCAAGCCAAGTGCATAATTTACTAATAAAACTTCATAAGCTTTGTGGACCATCTGACTTGTCATTCCTTTCAACCAATGAATATCTACTACAAATCCTGGGTGCTCCCTTCCCCTTAAAGGTGCAAAATTACAAAGGCCTCAGCTAGTTCAGATCACCACCTTTCTAGTTGTTTTGCAGAAGTGGCAACAGGTGCTTTAGAGGACTAGTGCTTAAGTTACCCTCAAGGTAAAAATACCTAATAAAATCTTATTTAAACATGTCCTAGCACATAATATCAATCACATCAGACTGAGACTCATCTGTCATGTTCCACTAACCAAAAAGCCCTAGCACTCAGTTTTATGGAAAGAGTTCTTCGGGGAACTATCATATGTGTCCATCCTGCCCTTACTCTTTCTTAAGTATAACCCAAATGCTGCTAGAAAATGTTTGCAGATGGACTGCCAGTCTGCCCCAGAGCACCTGTTTCAATCACTGTACCCCATGCGTTGCTCATATTTAAGTGAGCAAATAGCTCTCCTTCCACGGAAGTATTTCGGTTCCAGCTTACCACTGGCTTTAGCCTACAAAGGGTGAAAACAAAGGCCGATAGCCTAAGAGAAACAGAAAGATTGTCTGAGCAGCCAGGTTAGGAAAGCTAAAGTTCTGGTAGAACTAAATCTGGCCAAGGGCAACAAGAAAAGCTTCTGTAAGATGGCTTTTTTGCCATCCAGAGGGAACCAGACAAACTTCAGAAGCAGGTCCACAAGAACCTCAAGGTTCAACAAGGCCAAGCAGAAGGTGCTGCCCTTGGGTCAGGGCAATCCCAGACATAAACAGAGACCGGGAGGTGAACTCAGTGAGCGCAGCCCTGTTGAGAACAACTTAAGGGTTCTTCTGGATTAAAAGCTGGACATGTGCCAACAGTGCACACTCATAGCCCAGAACGCCAGTTGTACACTGGGCTGCATCAAAACAGCAGCAGAGGGAGGTGATTCTGTCCCTCTCCTCTGCCCTTGTGACACCGCACCAGGAGTACAGCATCCAGTACAAGAAATACTTTACTAAGAGGCCCTGGAACAGATTGCCCTGAGAAGCTGTGAATGCCCCATCTTTGGAAGCATCCATGGAAGGAGGGTATGAACTTAATGATCATTAAGATCCCTTCCAGCCCATGATTTCTATAGGCACATGGGTGATAAAAGGAAGACTATGAAAATGTGGATCCTCTCCGAAGGAAATGGGAGGAATGGTTACCTGATACATGCAGAAGGCTGAGGTACTCAATTACTTTTTCATCTCAATCTTCACCAGCAAATTCTCCAGCCACCTCTCTTGAGCTGCAAAAAGCCAAGGCAGGGACTGGGAGAATGAAGAACTAACTACCTGCTGTAGGAGAAGATCTAGTTTGAGATCATCTGAGTAACCTGAAGGTTCATAAGTTCATGGGACCTGATGAGGTACATCCATACATCCTGAAGAAAGTGACCAAGGAAGTAGATAAGCCACTATATCACACTTGAGAAGTTGTGGAAGTTCTAATAACTGGAAAAAGGACACATAACCACCGTTTTTAAAAAGGGAAATAAAGACCCATGGAACTTACAGGTCAGTCAGTCTCACCTCACTGCCCTGTAAATATCATTGAGCAGATCCTCCTGAAAACTCTGCTAAGGCACACAGAAAATAAGGAGGTGATTTGTGTCATCCAGCATGGCTTCACTAAGGGTAAATAATGTCTGACAAATGTGGCAGCCTTCTACAACGGGATTCCAGTTCACCTCACATCCTCAGAGTTCTTTCAACTCCTTTTGGAGGACAACTTTGAACAAATACTGATGCACCCAGAACACTCATGGCAAACTTTCACACAACAAGTCAGGATGCAAGGTTATACTTCAGTACAATGAATGAGGCCCAAGCAGTTTTTACTTTCTCCAAACTGTTTAAATGGAGGGAAAAAAAAAAAAAAAAGAGAGGGTGAGTAAACCACAACATTTGAGGAACAGCTGGAAATAAATATCTTAAAAATTACTTGCTCCAGAGACATTTCAGGCAGCCTTCACCCCTCGATTACCATCCTCCATTTTAAATACTGAAAACAGTAAAACCAGCAAAGTATTTCTTTAAATAACTCCAAGAGAGTATTGCAGAATCCAGATTATCTATGCTTGTCCTTAAACATCCATTCATATTCAGCAGGAAAGTACATTTAGCTAAAAAGACTTTAGATTGATCAAAATTATCCATACCAGAGACCGACATTAAGCAGAAATAGATCCCATACTGCACCACTAAGATCTGTCTTGTAAATCAGGAATCATTTTAGGGCAAAGGGATCAAGTATTTTTTCTTCCTTTGGAATGGGGATCAGGAAGATGAGGGGCTCCAAAGCATGCTGAGGAAGAACAATAGTATGCACAATCAGTATCACTGTAATTGATAAAGAAGTCTGCCAAAGGATATCCATAACTAGAATTTTTTTTAAGTATCAGGAAAGCACATACAGATGTGCATGATCATTTCAATACACAATGATAACACACAAGTTTTACTGTCAGTGGTAACTGGCAAGATTCTAATTCAATCACAACCTGCCACATCGGTGGGAAATGTGTGCCTTACAGTGAGCTAGATTTGAACAAAGAAAACAACATATGATTTTGATTGAGGAAACAAAAGATAAACATAGCTGGGAAAGTATTTCTCTCTAGACAGTATACTTGTTGAAATTAAACATATTTTGCACAAAGTAGTAGGGCCTGCAGACCTCAGACAGTTTAGTTCATTTCCAATTTCCAGACTGGGGAACAGACAGGAATAAGAGGGAAGGACCAGAGAGATACAAAGGGTGCAGAGACCATTGTCAAAAAAGAATCAGTCTTGCTCTTCCTGGAAGCAGATGCTATCATCGTGTCTCACCGTTTCTTGTTGCTTCAGTATCTGAACCAAAGACAGACATTTAGACTGAAGCAAAGAAACAATGAACTGTCTCATGGACAAAAAGCTAACAAGTTTCAGGAGCAGAACTCTCTTTCTTCTGATTGTGGGTGATCAAGTCTAAGATGTTAATAATGAAATATTACCTAAAGCAACATGAGACTGATCTACTTGAGGATTTGTTACCTTCTAGTACCAATGCTGTCACAGCTGCTGACAAACAGAATCCTTTAATGCAGGAAGAGGACAGCTGATGGCACATTCTAAGCAAGCACACAAAGGTTCACATTTGCTTCCAGAGCTCCCCAAAATAACCTGCTGGTATACTGCAAGGGAACACGCAGTTCAAAAGTGTTCTGCCAAGGGATACGGGTATGCTTATCAACATATGGAATGGAAAAGGCACTATGATAGATCCCTGGACTGGCTAACTTGCTTTATTAAATATATTTTAATATGAGTAGTTTCATTGTTCTGACAGATTATCTACAGTTCTATTAGAGATTTTTTTAGTCATCTTAAAACTTAATGGACTACCTAGAGTGTGATAAAGTGAAATTTTGTTATTTACAGTATCACAACAGCACTTTTGCACAAGACAATTAAGGAAACACATTCATACCTACACACACAGATAAATCAGAGCTGCTGGATTTTGTTTACTACTTTTCCTTGGGGAAGCTGATCAAAAACGGGTCTCCAAGGCATAAATAAAGACTGCACCTGTGATCTCAAACTTTTTTAAAGAAGACATTTCCACATCTGTGCACACAGCTGCAAAAACTCTGTCTAAGCATTCTGAATGCAAACTGTGGTTTTGCAACAAAACAAACATACCTAGACTCAGAACATTGTCTGGAGTTCAAAACTCCCTTTTATAATAGTGCAGTTAGTGGGTTAGTGGGCAGAAATGACCAGTATATCTGCATTTGATCTCACCAGTGAAAAACTGGTATAATGCACATGCACCAGATTGGAAGAGTTTCAGATCTCATCAAACTGCAAGGCATCATTTATGAATCAAGATGCCTGTTTCCTGAATCATAAGCCTCAGCACACATGCTCTGAGAAGTTATTCTATAATAAGAACAAAATACCATGTTGTTATTAAGCATAAATAGTCAGATCTACAACACCTTCAGAAGGCCTAGCTGTTTGTTGCAGGTTAAGAATAAAGTGACTTTTAATTGCCTTTAAACCCCACATTCTCCAGAGGAGCAGAAAGATACAGCACTATTTTACTTACTTTCCCCAACTACTGAGAACTGCAGAATGGTGGAGGTTATTAGGGACCTCTCCACATCATGTGGTCCAACCCACCACCAACACCACCATATCAGGGCAAACTTCAACATTAGATGCAACAAAGACAAACTCTGCTTTTGAGTTAAGGTCGGTGTCAGTTTATACAAAAGGAAGCAGATCAATTGGCTTATTTGGAAATATTTCCAGGGGAGAAAGTTGAGACTTAGTAGTTTTTGTTAACCATGGAGATACATGTTTCTGTGCCTCCACTACAGCAAAATTGTCTAGTCAATGCAATTACTATCTTGGGTACTCATTTCCAAGTCTTAATAAAGCAACTGAAGAGTAACATATTGATTCAATCATTCAGGAGTGCATAATACAAAATGCTCCAGCTCACATAAAAATAAAGGTATCAGGATAATCTCTTTACAGAACCAAGACAGCTTATATCAATATATTCTGCTTTACAAGAAAGTACAGTTGGTGTTCACAGACTTACAAATTATTAAAATCTAGAAATCAAGGTTGCTTTTAAGAACGGTAAATGCAAGGGGGATTAAATTGTTACTGTATGCTGTTGCTAATCATTCTGCTTAAGGCATTACTGATGTTAACTTTTTCTGTTACTCAATGCCATCACATCATATCAAATAACCAGAAACTAAGCCAGAAAAGAAAACACAGAAAATATAAACAACACTGGTTTTCTATTCCCAACTTAATGCTAAAATTTAAGAATTTTAGGAAGGCTTTAAAACATTAATATTCATGGCATCCTTAAACACTATACTCATTTAATATATACCTTTTTAAAGACAAAATAAACAAGTTTAGTGATCTCTTTTCATAACAACTTGATTCTTGTCTTTGAAGTATACAGTACAGCAGTACCTGAACTTAATAAAAAACAAGAAATAAACCATGAGCAACAGAAAGCGACCTGAGGTCATTTTGTAGACCACTTATGTCGGCCTCACAGATCATTCTTAGGGACAAAACCAACACATTTCAGAATAGCAACAGTCTGTGCCCTATGCACTGTCACAACTCCCTACCAAACCATTTTTGTCTATGTGACACTTGTGCTAACTCACTGACTAAAAGTGAGCAGCTGTGCCAAGCTACACACCAAGGCCTAGTTAACCCTGAGGAAGTTTTGTTTTTAGTGGTAACACAAAGAATCCAACTTGAACCAATATAGGAATTAATAAGAAAAAAAAAAAATTTTTTCCAAGTTACAACAACTTTCACACAAGCTTCAGCCATTTCAAAGATTTCCACTGCTGCTGTAGAACAGACATGATTTTTGGAGAAATCTGAACACACCTATGTCCCATCAGGAGGCCAACTAGAACCACAAACAATGTGACAAGAGCACTCAGGATAACAAGAGAGATGGCAAATCCAAGAGAAAATTATTTAGATCTGGTGCCCTCACCATTTGCTCCCATGAGGCCCTCTTCCTATTCACCCTTCCCCCTTCATTCTTTAGTTTCCCATCAGCACACAGATCCTCGACAGTGACCACTCCAAGAGGTCAAAGCTCTTTCAGTTCTATTATTGTTAGCGGCAGCAGATGTGGCCAGACCTCCGCCTTCTTTCACTGCAGAACAAGAGACTGATGATGGGAAAGATAAGGAATGTGGGAAATTTGGAATACAAGTGACTAAGAGAATAAGAATACATGAGACAGAATATACCAACTGTATCAGTAGTAAGTTTTACAACTAAAACCACAAAACTCAGTCATACATTCACACACTAAACAATATCACTGGTTCCAGAAAAAACATACTTGATCTAAATTAGGTAGATTATTAACTTGTATTATGCTATTATCATGATCTCTCTTTCTTTTTGCCTGCTGCCATTCATCAGATAAACCCTTTTTCCTGCCTTACTTCATCTTTTATTAGATATTGAAATCATTTAGGGAGGGACATATCTAATTTCATTTATGCAGTACTTCAGAAATACGACACCAAGTCTTATAGGGACCACAGGTATGTATAAAATGTGGGTGGCAGTCAACACCCACACTTCTGTGGGCAAACAGCACTTGTTTAAATATTGCATTAAGTAGATGCTGACTCACTAACAGATAATACATTAACTATTTAACATGAGGAAAAAAGAAGTGATCTAGATACTAAAGCAAGTATGACCAAGCAAGATAGAAAGAGAAAGCACAGGGAATAAAACTTGTATACTCAATTCTTCAATAACAACATGTGAAACTTAATCAAATAAATCCTAGGGTAAGTCATCCATCTGAATGAACCCAAGAATGTCAGACTTCGCACTCCTGTCCTGAAAGACAAATGACCTAAGGTTCAAGTCCTCTTGGACAACATTCAAGTATAAGGTTTAACATCTAAGGTTTCCAGCACTCCAGATGAACAACCTATTGTTTACACACCAATACTAAGACCAATAAAGATGGTGAATTTCTCTCCATTTAAAACTTAGGCAGTCACATGTACTTTCGATACAACTCCTGTTATTAGGCAGATACTCTGCCAGTTATGAAACAGCTTATGCACTAACTGAACCCTAGAGCTGTTTCAAACTGTCAAAATATAGACGCCCATGACAGAATTCAAACTACAAATTTTACCAATTCTGTCAATGTTTGCAGCATCAAATGCTTGAATTTATCTTGTGCCTGTGGCCTTTTATCACTACTGGCTGGTCCAGGAGATTCTGTAACACCGTTTGAATTGTTAAAAAGCTGAGGCTTTATATTTGGTATTATCAAATTATGCATAAAATACTAAATTCTTAGAATCAATAAGACCTAAGTTGTCTTAATATGTTATGAAATCAATATTAGGAATTGGATGAATCTTTTACATTGCACATAGTTCAGAAACATGATTTTATAGCATAATGGAGATTTCAAATTTAAATCATTTCAAAAAGAGAAGAAACTAACAGCAAATAGTTGCTATAATTGTATAGTTAATTATAGACCTCACACTACCAGCCAAGTCATTGTCAGGGTATGTAAATTCCTGAGTTCTCTTTCCTTTCAGGGCAGAGGTGAGCAGTGCTAGTCAAGCAACACTTAAATCTATTTTTAGATATCATTTCCCCCCCACACACGTGTGGAGGCATAACTTTCCAATTAACAATTGCTATTATGAACCTTTTACTTCCTTCTGCATTTATTTTGTTCCTCGCTGCTTTACAAAATTGAATTAGGAGACATCACTGGCTAGTTTGATTACAAATACAATTAGCAATCTACAACATGCTTGCAAAATTGCTAAATATTCATAGCCATGAAGGAAATTAACTTCAACTGCACTCTTAACATAAGAAGTGAAACAAAAATATTTGTGTTATTGCTTGTCTGAGTGGGTTTAAATAAAAAAACAACTATCGGATACTTGTGATAACTTAAACTGTCAATTATTGCACACACCAACTTGTATGTCAGTGTTGACTACAAACAATAACAAAGACACCAGGAGGAATAATACACTTCTATATTCAAAACAGAAATTACAGAATCAAGTAGGAACAATGTAGAATCGGAGATAAAAATTTCTAAGATCACACTGATCTGATGTAGGGATCTACCCTGAAGGCAAATGTTCAGTATTAAACCTTTTTTGTAAGCTCTGGACAATTGAACAGGTGTCTTTCTGAGCTGATGCTTCCTGTTTGAATTGGTATTAAATTTGTAACTAACTACAACAGCTACTGATTGTGACTAAACAAAAAACACCAAACCAACAAGTATTTTTACCCTACTACACTTCACACAGGCATGCACCATCTGTCACCAAGGTATGATCTGTAACTCCATGACATTATCACATTACTCTCGAAAAGACTAATGCTACTGCTTAATGTCATGGTTTGAGCCAATTTCTAAACACTAAGCCTTGGCTTGCTGTCAGATTTTACTACCTGCCTGAGAATCAATGATGGAGCACAATTGTCACTTTTTACCACATAATTTAAAGCAACCCAACCCCTTTGCTGCAGCTAATTTATATTCTGCAAATACTGTTAGAGGTGATTTGTTTCACAGATGAAAAGAAGCTATAGAATCTCCCTGGATTTTTGCTATGTAACAGGATAACAACTCTCCTCTAACACACAAAACAATCCAGGACCATAAGCCACCTGAACTAAAAGGCAAAGAGCTCATTCAGGTAATTAAAAATTTCTCATTCAGAATTGTAGAGCTGCAAGGTAATTAATCCCCAGCTCACAAGAAAATTTAAGGAGATTAATATGCTGAAATAAACTTCTTGGAAAATAGAACCTAGATTTTCCTGTCAAAAAAAAAAAAAATCTCTGCTGATTGTACTTGAAGTACCCAAAGCAGACATAGGTTCTGAATCTGAAAAAATCACAACCACAATCATTATTTACAGTCATGCGGGGATGGCAGTGTCTGGAAAAGAACAGGATATGAGTTTGTTATATTCCCTCCAATAATAAGGTTTCAGTGAGGGTTGTTTTGCCTCAATTCTTACCATTTTTTTATTAAACCTAATCTAAACCAATACAGCATAACACACAGGAATGGCTGTTTGTGTGTAGTCTGCAAATCAGTAAGTTTCTCATTTTCAATTGCTCACTCTTAGCAGGGTTGTCTTGTAAAAATATACTGCCTGGAGGAATATGCCCTTCATATACTGATAGGAGCACTACCAAACTGCATGCCCTAAAATGCATTTTGAAGATTACTTTCATACATCTTTCAAAATCTTTTTTTATTGTAGTTGCCCATTACAGTTCAAAGTATCTTCCAGTAAGAACTGAATTGCATTATTAGATCTGATAGTCAAACAATGGAGTTTCTTAGGTGTTTCTGGTTTCTAGATACTGCTCCATTCTCACTTCTGAGTAAAGATAAAAACAATCACATATGAACTTTAAACACAACTTGGCATCTGTTTAATCTAAAATTAACTTTTTCTGGATTTTCCAGATATTCACCAACAAGCTAGTACAAGATCTGGGCAAATCAATTAAGTCTGTATTTAAAGCTTTCATAGCAATAAAGTAAGTTACTTGTTTATCTGCAGATTTCTGGATACTAATTTCTAGGAGAAAAACTGTGTTAGATGACACCTCTACACAACATTCTGTCTAGCAATAGGACACTGTAACTAAAAAGAAGAAAAAAAAAAATCAACCCTTTCCAACAGGTTAGTTTCTAACATGCCAATCATCTTTGTTAACAGCTGAAAAAGCACTAGAATATTTTCTAGTATGGAAAAAAAAATCTCTGTAGTAAGGAGCAGTAGTGACATTAATGGATTAATTTCATTCTAGATACCAGCTTTCATTTTAATATCATTAAGGGACCAGAACTTAAGACTTAAAATGATAGATAAAATCATTCAATAGTTTTGATGTATGTGCTCTGCGACAATGCACATATTCCAGTTTTCCCACAAAATTATAAAAATTTGAAAAATAATGCATGTAAAGTTAATATTGTCTGGGGTTCACAACAATAAGAGACTGGGTTATGAATAAAGGCTGACAGTATGACACATAAAAACAGAGACCAGAATGAGCATTAGCAGTTAGACATCAGTAGTGTTATTAACACCTCATTTAAAAAGAAAGAAATATTTTCAACAGCTTTGATTAGACTGGCAGGCCAGCATCTAAATCTGAAATAGCAAATACTGAGAGCTTAAGCAATTTATCTAACACCCACTTACTAGTTTAAGACTAATAAGCCTTAAACTTAAATCTTACTAGATGTAAAAATGCCTGGGTAATCACACCCTACAGATATCAAATCTTTATCTCCTATCACTTACTCTTTGCTTTAAATGCATGTGAAGAAAACTACAGCTGACATGCTTGAAAATAAGGGAAACTTAGAGGAGCCTTGACCCTCAGCCAAAATTTGACTTCTTCAGAGGTATAGGAATAAAAATGGAAATAAAGTAAAGGAAAATATCAAAATATAAAAAAAGGGAAAAGCTTGGTTGAGTTGCTAAAGTCTCCTATCAGCCGAAGATTTCTCAGAGACCTTGCACTATTCTACAGGTGATCCTTCCATTGACAACATCCTCAATAATGATGAGAGCCTCTAAAGAGTCACCTTTCTTGCTTCCTTATCTTTCCATTGTGATATCTTCTGCTGTTGGACAGCCCACTCTTTTCCACTTTTCTGTTTCAACGTGGTTTTTTTCACACTCCAAGATGCTTACCCTGCCTTTCTAACACTAGTGTCCCTGACATGCTTCCATCTCACAGGAATGCTCCAGATGATAAGCAGATCTAGGGATTGCCTACTTAAATTCAATGCATATAAAACTAGAATACAATCTCAACCACAAGCAACAATGTTTTTATCACATGCTTTGATTACTACTGTGGATATCACCAGTACTCTGTCCCTTACTCTGACCCACAACTTGCCTTGTTTCTTTATGCTTTGAATTCCTGTAGTCACACTTGTCCCCAGACCCAAACACCCAGAACAAGACCTTAAAACCCCACTTGTTCTTATTACAAAACTAATTTTCTAGGACTGTACTGCTGGTTTAAGTACTCCTATTTTGCCCCTTTTCCTTTGAAGAGATAAGCAGCTTATTTTCACTTATTGTTTCAAACTATTCTCTCATTCAAAATCAGAAGGGAGACTACTCAGTCAATAAAGTTAGATTCTATCACCTTGATGAATTCTTCAGAACAACTTTTGACAGCATCCCAATGTAAATACATAAAACTAATTCACTGTGTATTCCTTCATATTTTCCTTGTCTCCTGCCTTCACAACAAAGCTTAAAAATAAAATCCTGACAGTTACAAGGCTGCTGTTGTGCAAATACTACCACTCATCAAGCTAAAGTGTTTACCACCACCATGCCCCACATCATGTGCTCCTCTATTGAGCTAAGTCACCCTAACCTGTTCTGAAGGACAATCAACCTGTTGTCTATCCTACACTTGTGTTGAATCACAAGAGGCAATTCCAATTTGTTTACTGAAACTCCTTTAGGTTACATGAAGGGTAATCATAACACTTTGGAAAATAATTGAGTTTACTCATCCTGCATGAAAATGCACTACATATGTTACACCTAAACAAATACACGCATAAAAACTAAATAGTACAGTTATGCTGATACAAACATTTAGGCTTTCTAAGAAGCTTGAAGAATACGTATGTACCTGGTCTGTTTCTTTACTGTCCCAAATCGTAGTAAGCAAAAACACAAATGCAGTTTAATAAAAACCATAAAATTCAATAGAAGAAACACTTTGAGTCCCGATTTTTTTATTCGGGGAGACAAATAAGCTCAAAATTCTACCCTGAGAGGCAGCAGTCAAGCAATTTCATTGATATCTGAAAGAAAGTGGGTTTTTTCCCCTTGTGCTCCAGTTAGATCAGCTACAGATGTAGAAACTACCTTCATGCTTTCATAAAATCACAGAATGGTTCATGTTGGAAGAGACGTTAAGGAACATTAATTCCAACCCTCCTGCCCCAGGAAGGGACACTTTGCGCTACATCAGGTTGCTCAAAGCCTGATCTAGTCTGGGATGGTACAATCCCAGCTCCTCTGGGCAATCTGTTTCAGTGCCTCACAATCCTCACAGTAAACAATTTCTTTCTAATAACCAATTTAAACCTCCTCTCTATCAGTTTAAATCCATTGCCCCTTGTCCTGTCACTGCATGCCCTTGCCAAAGTCCCTCTGCCAGCTCTCTTGTAGGCTCCCTCCAGGTACTGAAAGGTGCTACAAGGTCTCTCTGGAGCCTTCTCCGGGCTGAACAACCCCAACTGTCTCAGTGCCTGTCTTCACAGAAGTGGTACTTCAACCCTCCAATCATTTTCATGGCCCTCCTATGGACCTACTACAACAGGTCCAAATTTGCAGAAAGTTTTACATCTGGATTAGAGGGGAGGTATCTCAGCTCCAAAATAAATTACAACATTTGTAACTGTGAATAGAGATTTAGAATAACTCTAGAATACTTTTTACTTCAAGTCTGAATTTTAAGTAGGTAAGCAGCAACCATATAAACATTTGGACTGAGCGTGAACATTCTCTTGCTTGAATTTTACATGGATTGCTATTAGTAAAAATGACAAGAGAGGCTTCTTCATCTAGCCAAGAGTGAAATAAAGCAGTTTTGTACCCTCAAACAGCAGCAGTAAAATGCAAAAGATAAGCAGTGCTCCTTTCTCACTTATGCAACTAGTTCAAGGGGGAGAGAAAACAAGCACAAGGGAACATCATTTTATATGATATTCTGGCGAAAATACTAATCTTCTAGCACATAGATTGAACCTAATTAACTACAGCATTACAATCAAATAATTTTCTGACTGGTCAAAAAATTTAAAATGTGAACCATTTGCCTGCTGAATAAGCCTACCAATAAATCAGTTAGATAATCAAGTTCTTCTCAACTTTCTCGGTTACTAAAGTCTCCTGTTTTGCCAAGCAAATGAAACATACCTGTGAAATTTATAAAAAGTAATGGGTTTATGTATTTTCTCATTCTCACTCACTTTAGTAATCGTAACATTAGCATCCTGTTTATCTTAGGTAGACTCCCTTCATCCTTCACTTTCTGAAGTCTTCAGCTTCTAACCCACACTTCAGTGCTATAGCGTTTTTTCCCTTCATTTAATTAACAGATGCACATTTCTGACTAGCATGATATTAGCCTGTTTTAGATGTAATGTTTTCTAAGCATCTAGTAAAACATCCTTTAACTGATTTCCCTTTAAAACTGAGTAGAAAAGGAATTTCTATACAGATGATTTCACTGAATGGCTTCCAAGTGATCTTTATAAAAAGCAACAAATAAATGCTGCTGATTAAACTTCATATTTATTATGTACAATCAAAGTCAATTCACAGTCATTCATACTTTATCAAAAACAAGGAGGTTTTAAATACACTACTGGTTACTTGGCTCCTTTCAATAATAGGTGTGACTCTAAATCCTTCTATAATGACTTCTAAAAATACTGCATCTATCATCTTTTTTAATGAACATTTTAGTATTAGTAGTACAAGACCACCTGCACATAAAAATTAAGTTTCCTGTACTTAGGGAGTTAGTCATCCTGTATGTGACTGCAATTTGATAGTCCATAGCAAGCTATTTCTGCTGTGGCTTAACACAGAGGAAACCAATTGGAAAGCATTATTTTTTTTTCCAGTTCTAATCAAAATAGTATTGTCCTTTTCCCTCACTTTGCCCTTCCTAAATTGCAAGAAGCTATTTTAACCATCTAACACATCAGTCTTTCTACCAAGGGTGAGTGATACTACACAAATCAACAACAAGCTTTTTCTTTTTTCCTTCACAAGGTGAGTACCCAATACTTTTTTCTTTATAAACATTCTTAGAATTATTCATCAGTCCTTGATGAGCAGTATTTCCAATATCTTGCATTTGTATTAGAAAAAAGTTGAGTATTTTTCCTTCTGCACGTTTTAATAGATATTCTACTTGCATCTTCTCTGTAACGGATGCGTACTTCAAGTCACACTTTTTTGAGGAAAATCTGTAATCTCTTTTCACCCTAAAATCAAGATGCTGCTTCATAATAGGAAAACCCACTCCACTTTTACACCCCTTACCTAGTCAGATAGTTCACTCTTATCATCTTTGTCCTCATTGGCTTATTAGCATTAGTATCAGAAGACCACCTGGACCTGCAAAAACACTACGCACCTGCCTTTAGTCCTTTTTATACAAAAATGAGTCTGTCTTGGATGGCTAAAAATCTCTACAGATACGTAATCTGTAGCATATCATCATGGCAATAGAGCATTCCAAAATACACAGTGCTTCTCATGCTACTCCTTCCCCATAAATCAAAAACAACTCATTCTTTTTGCTTTCTGTGTACAAGGCTTCTTTAGGCTGAACTTGATGCAGACTGGCTAGCTTCACATTTACCTGGTCTTATTTAGTGAAAGTCAGTATTTCTCCTGAATCCTAATGTGGAATTCTGTAAGACATCAATTTGTACAGCTCTTCACACTATTGCTGTGTGATCCTCCAGACACAGCAATGATATAGAAAGAAAACTGTACTTTATATAAGCTTCTGCTATTAAGTTTGTAAACTTGTACAATTCTTTATAAAAAAAGTATTTTGCCAGAAAAACAAACTATGGCACATCCATTACAGCTCCCCACAGTTGCTTACGACGTCATCGTAAGTAAAGCATTCTATTAGACATTTCTGTTTCACCATCATTTCTTCCCACTAGGAGGAAAATACAGTTTCACATTATAATGCATACAATTGGATCATTAAGAAAAAAATATCCTGTGGTAGGGGGAAGCAAGAAGCAAAAGGAAAGGAGGAAATTGCCTGTGAATGATGCAGAAGCAGTACCTTAACTGAAGAAATAGGCATTGACATTCAAAGACAACTGTTGTTACTTGCATACATTAGCTGGCACTTGATTCTATCTCCAAGGAACAATGCAGATGGAAAATGAGAGAGGGAAGAGGAAGCCAGAATGTACCACGCTATTTAAATACATTAGAAGAATTCTCTGCATACTTCCCCTCTGACACCACCACACATTTATGACACTGTATAAGAAGTTTTTTATTTGCTAGTTACTAAATTGACAAATATGATTCAAGAACTACTTACATAATGCAGGCATGAGTTTCCTAATATTCAGCCTTTGCACAGAATTAAACCAAGTTCCCTCTATGGAGACAGGATGTTTTCCTTACAATACCCAATTCTGGACATGTGACAGCCAGCAAGTTTATCATAAAGTCAATCCTATGATAACATAATCTTGTTTAGACTCTCTTAGCAGTCTACACATTTTAAGGGACAAACGAACTACCATTCCTTGGGAGTCCTTAAATGAAGAAAACATTCAACAAAACAGTCTAGGAAATGTTAATATTGAAGTAGCCATGGGCCTGAGAATCATTTCAGTTATTGAGACAGCTTGTCCATACCTCTCCAGCACTACAGGGAACACTAGGCTGACAGAACAAGTTCCCCAAGTGCACTGCCAAGATAAAACACATGTCATGCTGACTAGTTTAACCTTCATAGCTGAAACACCTGAGATATGTTTGAGCAGGCACTTCACGTCAGAACTCGTCAAATATAACTAGGAAGGGGGAGATTTGGGGCACCATTTACTGCTACAAGGAGAAATGAATCAGCAAGTCAAGAGGGCTCACAGATTAAATATGCAAACCAGAGCTTATATAAGAATCCTGGAACATGTCCAAAACAAAGAAGCCACAAGAATATTGAAGGGATGGGATACATGGGATTCTTTTTAGTCAACATAGTTTTCTTTATTCAGGTGGAAGTCTTGATAGCAGGACAATGAAATAAGAATTTTCTTAACTGACTGTAATCATACAGCTTCAAAATTGCACCCTTAAACAAAG
Source organism: Dasyornis broadbenti (assembly GCA_013397935.1). Lineage (NCBI taxonomy): Eukaryota > Metazoa > Chordata > Aves > Passeriformes > Dasyornithidae > Dasyornis > Dasyornis broadbenti. The sequence continues at coordinate 937,867 of VZRN01005377.1, forward strand.
TATTGTCAGAAGACCAAATTCACTCCAAATACATTGGAGCAAAAGAAGGAGTAAGGCTCTGCAAGATGGAAGATTTCACAGTCTTGTCAAATTCACCTATCAGGCAGTGTATGGATTACAAAAAGTTTAAAAAAATAAAAGAACTCTGACAACTTTTAGTCTCATGTTTCTTTCATGTATTTCAGCTATACACAAGTAAGAACGTGTTTATAGTCTGTATTTTCATGTCATATTTCAGTACTTGTAATACATGTTGATACATTACCTTCACACTGGACCTAAGCATTTAACATTGTGCTCACTGTGAATTTAGCAGCTTGACAAATTACAACAACTTTTCCACAAACTTACTAGTTACAAAACTTGGAGAAGCTGGAGAATATGCACTCAAATTGGTGTAAAAAGCATCTATCCAAGATGATCACAAAACATCAGGAACATTTACTAGGTCTTTTGTAATGCCTATGGTAAATATTTCATCACAATATGCTTTACATTTAAACTATTAAACATATGCATGCATCCACAAGATTATCAATAAGCATTTGCTTCCCAATCCTGTTCTTTTTAGTGGGTGGAGATTTTCTTTCCCCAATAAAGGCTCATTAATCAAGGCTGCTAATGAATCAACAGTTAGGAGTGAAAGAGGGACTAGACTTAAGAGCTAACTACTGCAAAGCAAAAGGAAACAAACTCTAGATTAACATACCATTTGAATAACCCCAACAAGACTGAAGTATTCCCAAGTAAAAACAAGTACATGTACAATAAAACTAGGATTATAAAACAATGCTCTAATTTAACACAAAATTATTAGCAGCATTCAAATATGTGTATTGGCTATTATCTTACACATACTCAACATTACTGAACAATAGTAGTAGCATAAATGAACAAAGAACCTCCTCTAAATCCAAGCTGTGCACTGCTGCCTGAACTCTCTGCTTTGTGATTAGCCTGGCAGTAAGTAGGACAGTAGCAGCTTATTAGAAGTCTCAGCCTATCCAAATGATAAAATTGTTTCTGTTTTGTGACATTTTTTTCCACAGTATCACTCTGTACAGTCAGAGAACTATGAAAGAAAGCTCAAAAGTTTAAGAGAAAAATGGTACTTCTAAAAATTCTGTAAAGGATTTACAGAAACAATAATTGTGAAGCCCTCACACAGAATATCAAGTACTTTTAATATATATATATGTATATTTTTAGGATTTTCCTCTCAAAAAAGAACGTGGTCCTCAAAAGCTAACTTTTCATTAAAACCCACTCTTTCCCCACAATCTCATTTTCAACTAAAAGTTCCTACACTTGGTACTGCCTTCTCACAATTTTTCCGAATTTAAATATCATGACTTCTTTATTTCCAAGCACATAATTTCTGCAATTATTAAGTATTTAAAACATTTTTGCCATTAAAATACTTCCCCTCTCAAAGTCAAACATTTTCTGTGGCTAGTTACACATATTAGTGGATGTATTCTAACTATATTCTTCAATCAGAGCAAGAGATGGTGAGAGCAGAATTAAAAAAAAATGCATTTGCTCAACAGTCTTTATTAGGACTAAGACAGTATATTATCCTACACCAGTATATACTCTGATCTACCAAAGATTTTTGTAGCATTTCAATTAGGGATAAAAATTCTTTTTAAAAGGCCACATAATTCTAGTCACTTTTCCCCTACTGCCCTTTGACCCCTTTCTGAGCATCTATGTGTATCTGTTATTAAATTATGGGATGAAAAATAAGTTTTAAAAAAACATCTCTTCAATCTTAGCCCACCCTAAATATACCAATAACAATATAACAAGTATACAGATACACAACAGTACTTGCATGAAAGCGGAAAAAAAAAGCTGACTTGCCAAGAATGAAAACAAACCCAATCCAAACCACTCTCATCTTTCTCTAGATGGAACAATAGCATCTAAGTTAGCTTATACAGGACAAACGTATCTGTTTGAAACTCTATTTTTTGCACAGAGCTACCTGAATACATTACCATAAAACAGGTTATTAATTCAAAATAAGCAAATGCAGAAAAATGAGCATAAGCAATAGAAGTCAGGTTGCCTCTATGTAAGTGCTCACACAGACCTGTACCAACTTTAAAATGCAAACACACCATGCTCTGTGGCCCAAGTGCAAGAGACTGTGCCAATAGTGAATACCCTGGCACCCCTTGACAGAAAGCAACCACAATTCACATTTCTTATACATCGTTCCTACAAATTACTGTAATATAAATTCAGCAGTTAAAGGTTTGTGATTCTTACATGTCTGGGTGGGAGAATATATTAATAGCACACTTAAGAGTATAACTGAAACAAAAAGTGTGCCCAAAATATTTATTTCCCTTATCCTTTAACACACGTGGACAGTCACCTACCCAAATCACTCCACCACTGCCAATTTACACCATAGGAGCCTGAATCAGTTTCTCAGCTGGGACCACAGATTCACCAGGACGTCGAACACTTTATGAAACCATCCACATGGATCTGCGAAAGAGAATTAAGAAGTGTTTTCAAAATGATGGGTGTTAGCAGCCTTGCACAAAACTATGACAGTTTCAAACCCACACATTTACTTTGTTCTACACCAGAATCAAACACACACAACACAGAAGCAGTAATATGTAGCTTACTACAACAACCACCATTCTATCAATATTCATTTTTGTTCTTTGTCAAATCTGAATGTAATGCAAATAGAAAAAGCAGTGTGTCAAAACACAGAAAAGGTATAACTGATTATCATCATCATCTTTGGCTATAGCAGCCAAAATTAAAACACATACATTGCTAGCAAGCTAGAGTACAGAACAGCTCCCTGTTATTTGTTTGAATGGAGCCCAATTTTCAGATTAACAAAATGTAACCAGAACTAACAAGAAGTTATGCAGGACCTCGACTGAATGACTTCGTCTTAAAACACTACTGTTCTAGTGAATCGAGATGTTCTCTGAAAGAGAATCTACACCACCCACATGCACACAAATACTCCCACAGCTCTCATGGGGAAATGAAATACACTGCAACAGATGAGTCTTTAAAAAAAGCTTCATTTAATTTAACTGGACCTGCCAGCTGCCTTTCATTTACCTTAACATGAGGTTTTATTGACAGTCTGCAGCCACAGTTATTGGCAAGAGTGGAGACAGTTGCTTACAAGTAGTTGGATCTATTTATCAGAAGCTTACTCTGCTAGTGAGCTTTTGTGGAGTATTGCCATACACTCTGTATGTTGAGGACAAAATTTTAATAGGCGGTCCTGGCTGGTAGGCTAGAATAATGCAGTAAGTCTAAGATGCATGTGGAACATACCCATGGCCTCATCTTGGTGACATTTGTTGAAGCCAGTTCAAATGAAATGCCAAAATACAGAAGAATCATTTTCTCATCTGTTTTTAAAACAGCTAATACATCCCACCCAAAAGAAAAAAAGGTATAATAAATCTAGGTTTCTATGTTGATAAATGGAATCTTCCTGAAAGAAATAATTCTTCAGGAAATTAGATCCTGATAAGCACTTAATATACAGTCACAAAATCAAGTTTCGTGACTCCTGGAGTTTCATGATTCCTGAAGTTTTAAAGACAAACAGCAGCAATGGAATTGTCAATAAAATAAGCGTTTCTGCCACTGCCAGAACACTCTGAGATGCAACAAATCCTAAACCATCCATAGTAATACAGCTGTTCAACAGATCTTGGCTACCTTTTCCAAAACATTGCTGGTATCGGCTCCCCATGGTGCCAAGGCCACCACAACTAGAAACTCTGAAGGATGCCATAGTTGATGATGTACTGCTACTTTCCTGGTTTTCTCAGGAATAAAGAAATTGGGGTTTTGTCCCTTATAGTGCTGGCTCTGGAACCTTCCTTCTAAAATTTTCCTACCGCTTTCCCACCTAGAGCCAAAATTCTCGCATGGCTGAAAATACTAACATAAATACCACATTAAATCAAGTGTGTATCTAGCCAGCAACTCCCTTCATACATACCCTGTTTAGGAACCGATGGTCCATGATGCAAAGCCTGGAAGAGCTTTCTAAGCTCCTGACTAAGGAGAGCTGACTAACTTCCCTCCCTCTTGTCTCGCTATCTTTCACAGAAGCTTCAGCTCAATTTGAGATATAAGTGACATCTTTACAGATAAAGAATGGACTGTTGAACATGTTCTCTCTTCCAGGTTACTTGCTCAAGTTTGTGATTACCTGGCATCTGTGATACAAGTGCCTCAGTGGTAAACTAGACTCCAAAAGTCAAGGATTGAAGAGGAGTACAAAAATAAGAATTTTACACATCGTTAAAAGACCTTTGACATTTTTTCTCCTAATGCCAGTTTTCCCCACAACAGGTAACTTAGAAAGTAAGTAAACTAAGGCTACAGTCTACTTCTGGCTCTTTCATTACCACAGACTTGTAATTTTTAATTAAAACACACTGCCTAATTAATACCAACAAGCCATTCAAACTCAAACTCTCCATGGGCAGGTCACTATGTGAAAAAGGAATCATATTACATTTGAGTTATCGATTCATTTCAGATCAGTTAAGAACAACTAGGACTTTTCAGAACCAGACAGAGTTGTGCTGTTGAACACCTAAAAATCAGTCCTTGTAGACAAGTATCTTGGTGCTTTTCTGGCTGCAAAGACAATTAGAAGAGGAATCAATTTGGATTTTACTCACTACCACACTTGTGAAAACCACACTGCATTTCACAAAAAATGTACTTACAACCAGAACAATTTTTCCCATTTTACTGTTTCTAGTCCCCTGTTACTGTTACGCCAGTTTTTCAATATATGACATGAATGATCAGAGTCTGGTTACCTACATGAAATTTAAGTACTATGAAAAATCAAGAGTAGTTACTACTGCTATCAAGCACTTAAGAGTTTGCAGGAATGCACTGTAAAGTCCATGCTAAAATGATTGGTAATATTACATTATAAACCAAGGATATCCATCGCTCTGGCAAGGCTTACTGGAAAAAGATGCCAGATGGAACATCACAATGGATGCTACTTTCATTTCCATCCAGAACCAAGAAACATCATCATACCACTATCTTAGTAATATAAAAGCAAGTACTGATAGCACTGAGCAATGGAAAAGATCACTTAAAGCCGCCATTCAGAGCTATTCTACTATTCAAGTTTTAATAATGTAAAAAAGACTATTTAAGATATTTATTAAGTCAGTTCTACTGCATCAGTAGATCTATGCACAAAATCTAACATTTTGCTTTAACAGGAAAAAAATCATATAGTACACTAGGATTCTTCCCCTCCATTTTCTTCATCTACCATAACAAATTTAAAAATGCTATTTAAATTTTTTAAAGCAGTTTAGCTGAATCCAAAACCCCAAATAAGAGAAAAATAGGAACTTATAAATTCACGAGCATGATTATTAGCAGTGCACAAAAGAAAAAAAAAAAATCAATACTTTAACAACTTCATTAAAGCAGTTGGGCATGAACTGAATAAAAAACTAAAAGCTCTCCTCAATTACTTTCTGAAAGCAAGTAAATACTTAGTATATTTTTTTCCATTAAGTTGGACAAACAAGACGCATATAATTACAGGTAACAAATAAAAATTAGTTAGCCTATATTACACGGAGTTGTTTTGACATGTATTTATTCCACTTCAAAAAAAAACAAAAAAACAAACCAGTAATAAGTGCCTAAACAGACTTGACTACTATCCTTCAAAGTGTTAAAAGATAATCTGGTTATTGGAAGCTAGGTGATTGGCAGGAGAGGGCATCAGCTTGCAGATACTTTGTGAGCTCAAGTACTTGAGGTTGAGTAGCTGACTGATTTTAACCTAAACACTTAAATTCTACCTTAGGGTCCAAGTTCTTCTCTAGATCAATGACTCAAGGAGAGGGGTAGAAAGGAACCCACTCCAGCAGTATAAGTTAATCTCACTAAACTCAGCTTCATTACTGGCTATTATTCCAGCATGTAAGGCTCATAGTTCATATCCAATTGTCAAGACTGATACCAGAAAACACATAATCTTAGGGAGAGAACAAGACATTTTTATGTATCTTAAAATACCCTTCCCCACCCCCATTTCAAGATACAGAGATATAAATATATGCACACACACCTAGGAAGCAGTGTTCAACTTACATTCTAATCACATAGCAGAACAACTGTAAAAATACTCATCTTTCACAGAACTTTTCTGCTCAGCATTTTAAGACATGACACATGCACTGAAACTACACTTCAGTCTCTCAAAATCTGACACTTCCCCAAAATCCGTGAACAGCAGTATCAAAAAAAGAAAAAAAACCCCAAAAAACTTTGTGTTTTAAGTGGAAAAAATGAAGGAGAAAGATAACTTCAAAAACAGAAAAAGTGAATGCAGTTGAAAATATTTCAGTCACACATTCACTTACAGGGGGACAGATTAATGCAAACATGAAACTGTACCAAAACCAGATACACTTGCCCTCAGGTTCAGAGTCAATTCCAATTTACCACCATCTAGATTCTTATCACAGATAGACTGTGACAAATGAAATAACATTTGAAGGAAACATGAAAAAATGTGCAACTTTTTGCACACTCATTTGCAATGTCAACAGACACCAGTATTTTAATTCCTAACGAGACTGTGAATGCATTTAAGAAAAATCCTAGTATATTTCCAATCTGGGGGTGAAGAAAGGAAAAGAAACCACCAATCTTCGCATCACATTTTCCAAATTTCAGTCCCAGAGAAATTAGTATGATTATACTTGTTCCTCTCAAGTATGCAGAAGATCATTTACAAACCACCTTCAGGAAGAATTCAGTATCTCCAAATCCTGCACAGCTTAATCCTTGTACTACATAATTTGAAAGAAAAAGTCTAATACATAAGTTATCTTCTCAAATATAGTATTCAAGATAATTTGGGACTTAATATATTCTGAGTTTTTTTCCCATCTTTGAAGCTCAGGAAAACAAATTATCTCACAGCAATCACTATTTCGCCTGACATGCAACATCAAATACTTATCAATCAAGCAGAAGATAAGCAGTTATTTTGCAGATTAAAGAGCAGGACATACAGACAACTGTTGTCATGAGAAATAGCTTAACTGCTTAAGGATGTGTTGAGAACTATCCATTTGATACCTTCATATTCCAGTAAGCAGGCAATGCTAAGCTCTCTCACAGAAGTAATTGCTATTAACACTGGCATGCCTTGAGAAGGAAGAAGCCCACACAACTCAATTTAAAGGTTTCTCATGTGATGACTCTAAGAAGTGCATTGCAGGGAGCAATTTAAACTCAGATAACAAGAAATATATTTTATCACCTAGTACTTTAAAAGATCACTGCACTCTAGTCTCTCCAGAGAAGCAAAGACAAGCACAGTATCAGAGAGTCTTAAAAACTGGGTAACAGCAAAAGTACCAGCTGTTTCTGTTTACCTCATGGCCATGAGTGCCACCTTCTCCCTAATACAGGGGCTTGGCCCTTCTGGAAAGAGGAGAGAAAAATCAGAAGTCACTTGCACTTCATGAGTGCAGTACAGTGAAGTGAGGCCACTATACATGGCTCCTTAATACAGCCCCACAGCACCTCCACATCCAGCTGGCAATCTTCCCAGAAAATTTGACAATGATGAAGCAAATGGCTTCTAGTTTTCCATCTTCTATCCCCTAAATTATCTTGCACTTTTAATACCTCCATGAACAAAGGTGATTCTACATTGAGCACCTAAAATGAAAAAGTAAACTACTGTAAAGGCATTGCACACAGTGACAGACATATCTGAGTCCATCATTTTGTCATAATATATAACATATGAACTTGTTTACTAATCATACCAACTGCCCACTCACACTTAGCCTTGAGGTCTAATCTGAAGGCATAGCATGCCGCATTCAAATACTGTTGACCTACACATTTCAGTCAAGAAATCCCTCTACAAAATTAAAAACACACAGCCACCTGAAATCCCAAGGAACTAAAGAGTCTAGGTATAAAAGTCTCAACAGCTAGTGCTCTGAAACATAGCTTTCAGGAGAAAAGGACTTAATTGTTTCTTCTCTTTTTCTAACTTGAGTTCTTACCTTGGTTAGTTATTTTCCACTCCTGCAGCAATTAAGAATCATTTTACAAAGAAACATTAAATACCCAGCCTACTGTCTCAAGTCTAGAAGTCAATCTGCCTATGGCAAGAAAAACTAGGAGAGATGGGAGGTGGTAGACTTAAAATCTGCCAAATAGGAGATGTAACTGGGTAAGTATCCCATTTTTAACCGCACTTTTGGCTTACATGTATGTATTATCAAGCATCAAATCACTGATTATGAATAGTGACATCTACGTTTACTGCAGGTTAAGTGGAAGACTATTCTAAACTAGTAACTGGAACTCAAAAGGCAAGTCAATCTTCATTGTGTAGAAATCAAACTAGAGCCTGCTGAAGCAAGAGTAATCCTTGCTTTTCCCTCATACCAGCTAGGATTTGCATAACTGATCAGTAAGTCCAATCAGTAACTGATCCAAAAAGCCCAACCCTACAAGACATTGGGGAGAATTGGGGTTTTTTTCAGATCAGTTTGCTCAACAACTCACTGAACTTCAGTACCATGTCTCCACCTTCAATACCTTGTCTTCTTTCTGAAGCAAAGAACCACACCGGAAGCAAAGAGGAAGCATGCAGAGAAGTCAGAGGAGATGCAGCCAAATGTAAAACTACATATTTAGTCACAGGCTTTCCCAATTATGACTCCTTTAAAGTAAAGGTGATAACTTCATTATTACTGGTGTTTTTCTTTTAATACGACAAAGATGTATCAAAACCCATATGCAAGTATATTTTAATGTTCACAACGGCACAGGTTGATGGCAAAATTTATTCACGTGCGTCACATTTATAAGTTAGTCTGCCTCGGATTCACAGTTTTGGTGGAGGGGAGAGGACGGGGCAATTGCAAAATGAAAAATTAACCATGCTAAATACCTACAGGCAACCAAGAAGAAGCAAGGATGCTCAGTCAAACCAGTAAACAGTTTGGTCCAGACAGTGACTGTATCAACAGGTTATATTCTACAGAACTGAAAGAAATATTTACAGGATGTGGTCTTAACCTTAAGATGCTGTTGCTCAGCAAGTGCTGTGCATGTTTTTGCAACAAAAAGACAATTACTTGCCTACAAAGCAATGCTTTAAACTTATAAAAGGCTTGAGAGAATGAGAATAAAGCACACACAAGTATACAGACCATCATCCCCAACATGGCAAGTTCACAATTTACATACACGTACTTTCATTTAACCAAAGCAAAAACCCTTTTTAAATTCCAAAGTGATCAACATAAGGAGGTGCTTTGTCAAGAAGCTACTAATGATAGAAAGTCTCAGTTGTTCACTTTGGTCTAATAGTGATATAAAGGTTAAAAAAAAACTTAGAAAAATATTCCATGAATGTTCAAACCATAAATTTATACACTATAAATAGATTTATCTATAATAGATTTATAAAAAATTTTACTTAAATACACAACTGTGACACTGATCTAGATGTATCTTTCATGTGTGCCACTGTTCTTAAAATGCAAGTGAAGATACGCAAAATGCAGTTCAAGCTTCCTAGGGTATCAGAAAGCTGCCATTTTATACAAGGCGATGCCTATGACTTAGAGCAGAACTCAACCTATTTTCAATCTTGACGGTAAAGGTGACTTCTCCTATATCAACTCCATGAAATAAGACATTTTCTATTAGCCTTCAGATGTTTGGATAGAAAGCAAGGCTAATAATTGGTATGGATGAAATCAGTCTCTACAGTGCACACAAGTTTCTCATCTAAATTCCTCTTCTACAGCCCCTCCTACTAACTGATTAACTAAGAGTCACCCACACTATGCACCTCAAGAACAGACTTAACAGTAAATCTTGACAGGAAGAAATAGAAACAGCTTCCTTTCATTAAAAAAATTATTCATGATGCTGTCTTCTGGTTTGCTTCCAAGTCAACATTATTGAGGTCTTGGAGAATCAAAAGAGAAGGGACATGTTCAGGAAAAAATCATAAGAAAGGATGAAGCAAACCATAACAGTCAATACACTTTTAAAAGTCACAACAGTTACAGTTATGGTTAATTAAACCATACAGAGTAAAATTAAGTTTCTAAGTACCTTAAAAAGAAACAAAACAACCAAAGACAAAACAACACAACTGTAAAGGAGAGGTATAAAATAGATATTTACAATCAAAAGCATAGAAAAATTTTAGAAAAAAAAATTGGAATAAATGCCAAGGAGGGGAAAAAAAACTCTGCACATGTCATAGCATTATTTGTCTATTAAAACCAGAAATGACAAGTGCTTAAAACCAGAAAAGACAGTATCTTGTAACTGTTGCCAGTACACTGGAATTTGCAACATTTCCATGTACCAAATGGCAAAACCCAAATTTTGTGTTTAAGATTATGCTTTGCGGAGAACTGCATTAACACTATGACAGTACCAAGTCCAACTTTAACACAGGTGTGTGAACTAATTTCCAAGTCTGTTTGAAAATTAATTCCTGGCACAAGGGCTGACGTGCAAGTAAATGAAGTGCAATTTGATTATTTCACACTGAAAATGTTAGCAAACCAGGGCAGACTTAACAGAATTAACAGATAGGTCCAAGATGCAGGAAGGAGAGGGACACCCATACACACTTGCTATGGTGGACCTGAAGTACATTTCAGATATACAAAAGAACAAAACAAAAACACAGACCTTAGAAAACATTTCTTTGTGTTACTACTTCTGGTACTTCATACAATACAATAGCTACAAAACACTCCTGTAGCCACTAATAGCTGGGAGACCAGCAGAAATACTGGAATTTGCAGCGCTTGAACAGGTCAGGCTTTTCTCTGGCTAGCAGGACCACTACTCCTTCATGAAACACAGAATTTGGTGACTAGAATGAAGATAAACACCATACTTCAAAGAAGAACAAAGGCTGAGGAGGAGAGCTTATGTATACCTGAACATGTTTCTGCTGATTTTATCCTAACTATCCTAACAAAGACTGAGACCAATCAAACTAACACACATCACAATCAGGGAAAGCAGTTGGACTGCCAGAATAAATTAAAAAGTAGACAATAACCCACCTGACTTGGACCAAGATACAAAAAGGCAACTCCAGGATTTGCCTCATCTCTCAGCAGATAAGCACATATCTAAATGGTGGTACCATTACCATAGGATAGCTAAAAATCTCAGGGAGTGGAATTTAAAGCAGAAAACAAACCTAGCAGCACCTCCTTTTTCAATCCAAGAGACAGAAACATATCAAGCTTCCAACCTTGCTTTACAACTGATCTCTTACAATCACTCCAAAAAAGCACAAATATTATAGTAGTCATGGCCACTGCTACAACAGCCTCTGCTTCACGTGAAGCTACTTCATTATTAAATGATTGTTTTAAATAAATCCATGCCTTCCACAGCTATGGAAGTAAAATACTTGCCTTCTCTCCTCTTTCAGGGACCTCTCATTTCTTACACAAGACAGAACAGCAATTAGGATGTTATGCAAGTTAATTACTAAAGTTAATTTTTAACTCCATTTCTAATCATAGTGATTGAACAGAAAGAACAAACAAGAGAAAAACAACATTCAGAGAGAACAAGCAAAATTGCTTTAAAAAGATACATACTTCATTCCTCTGGCTTAAAGACTGGCAGAAAAATTAAGGCTTTCAAGTTATTTCAAATAAGAAAAGATTATGCAATATATTAGTTAGAAACTGAACAGATGAAATTACAGCTTCTAGAGATACATGTATTTTTCTGTCTATGCAATTTTTACAATTTTTGCCTTCCAACCAGGAGAAATTAAAGTGAATACCACCTCCTTTGCCAGAATGGAATAATTGTAACAAAATGCTTCGCCTTGGACTTGTGTCTTTATAACAATAAAACACTGCAATATCTGGAGCTTTTAATTGTAAATGTTCTTATTCCCTGTCTCGAGAACTTGTTGGAATTAGACACTAGGCAGAAGCAAAATCTTTCACTGCTCATTTTTATATTTATCAACCATGGTTTTCTACCTGCAGTATCAAGCAATTACATACTTCTCTCACAGTGCTGTAAAGAAACACATGCACTGCTAGTCTTAAAACAAACAAAAAAACCCCAAAAAAACACCATACAAAACAAAACCAAAACCTCCAATGAACCCAAAAAAACAAATCATCCACCTAAAGCCTGCATACTGTGCACAGGCCTAGATACCCAAGGCCTAGATACCCAAGGAGGAAAACATATCTTTTTCCTGTTCCTTCATCCCTATGATAGACTCCTGGTTTCAACTTCCATCTAAGGCATATGTAAAACAATGAAAAAAATTCAGGATGGGGAAACAAACTGTAGTGAAAATGCTAACAGTGTAAGTCAGCAATTGGTATTTAATACTATACTCAATACAAGAAGTCCTTTATAAGCCCTTAGCTCAGCAAATAAAATAGGTTTGAAAAACATAATTACCACATTCTGTTTCACATGAATATGATATTTTTATTCGTTTGACATATGTTGCTTCCTGAATGGATTTAATGTATTTTGGCATTCCAGAACAAAACTGCTCTCAGTGTTTGGCACTTCATGTACAATGCAGCCAGGAAGCCACTCCTTAAGAATATGCAGCCATCTGCAGCAGATACCAAAGGTTTTTGACAAGCAAGCGGCACTGCTGTAAATATGCAGTATTTCAATCTAAAAGAAAAGTTTTCATCTATTAACCAGACTCTGCACATAATTGCCTGCAGAAAATTCAAACAATCTGCAACACAAAACAGATCAGCACAGAAAACAGAAAGGAGGAAAAATAAGTTTAAAAATAAACATATCAGAAGATTGCTCGTTACTTAAATTAATTATTTTGCTTATTAAATTGTATTGTCTACACATAAAAAAACCCCCAGTCCCTGATGCCCTGCCTTACATGTACTTCCCCTCAGAAACGCAATTGCCAGAATTCCTACCTAAAGCTAGGATGGATCAAACAGAGGTCAGAAGAACAGAGCAGGCCCAGAACATTGGAGATACAAAGTAACCACACGTTGGGTACATTGGAGGAGAAGGAAGAAACACGCTCAAAACCCTCCAGCTATTAACTGCCCAGAAAAACTGCTGCACCAAATCCAGATAGGTTACATAATTCAAACTATGGAAACAGGAAGACAAATGGAAACGTATTCAGAGATAGAGTTCAAAGGAAGAAAAGTACATGCTAATATGTATATTCATTTCTCATTTTTAATTTGGCAGATTTAAAAAAAAAAAATCCTACCAAAACCCACAAATAAATATGCACCCAAACACTTAAAAGACTATGCAGTGTCCTAATGGAAGTTACTACTTGAAGAGTAATAGTATATAGAACTGGACTTCCATTTTACTTCATAATTCTTCCTCTTCTAAAGAACACTTCTGTCTCTCTCTTCTAAGTGCTATCCACCTCAGTAAGCCAGTTTGGTTTTTGTTCTTACATGTTCAGTATAAAATGCTAAAAGTATTAAAACCAGAAGCTTTTATTCACAATGCAGCTTTAAAAACAGTTTTAATTTAATACAGCTTTTTCACCACTACAATGAGGAGTAGCCACTCTCTTTGTTTTTTAAAGAAAGCAAAGGTTCAAAAAACAAGACAAAATAAAAAGGCTGTATTTTCCAGATTCTGAGCATCTTCTCCCTCTAGTTTATACAATTATTATGCCACATATTACTTCAATATTATTCTCAGCAGTTTTAAAAGTTATTGTCCTGGACATACAAAGGAGCCCCTAAACCTACCTATCTCTGTTCATTGTTTTTCTGTACATCAATTTCACAACTGATACACAGATCCCAATACATCCAATTAGTTGTCTGCAATGGTGATGCAGAAGAATTACTCCTCTCTGCATTGGCTATGGTTCTAACTACAGCATTCTTCACATCTTCCATGTGGATAAGCACCATTATTCTTGTCCTCTATTTACTCAGCTTTTCTCTCACACATATGTACATAATATATGCACATTTGATTCTTGCCATCTTATAATCTCTCTTCACTCTCAACATAGTGATGAAGTATTTAAGTGTGTATTTTGTACTAAATTACTTTTTCTTACTTAGTGTTGCATTCCTCTAAGTGAATAAATGATTCAAGAAAAGAGAGCTGTTACGTTATTTTTATTTTACTGTATCAGGTATTTTGCAGATCAGATAAGCAACTGATAGAAAAAAACTAGCAGAAGGCTACTCCTGAATGGTTTCTTAAGTATTTTTACCTCTTTAGATAGGGAAGCACAATAGTTTACTGCGTACAATAAAATTTTTACTAATAACTTGGAATCTAGACAATTATATTTAAGTACACTTTCTTTTAAAAGTGTTGTTTTCAATAGGGATAATAATTCACTATGTGAAGCCAAAAACAAGTTTTTCACCTGACAGAAGATTTAAGTTGAACTAAAGACTCTTCTTTCTCATCAAGATGCTAATTATAGCGTCAAAACTGAATTCAAAGTTGATTTAATAACAACCCAACTTAAAGAGTTACTTAACTTCTGACATCCTATGCTTTCCTGCATGAGAAAAAAATAGAGGTACAATACTATTTTGACACTATTGAAGCAAAAAGTGGGACAGTGCCATGCTGATTTGCCATTAACATGTCACCCTCTTTTCTCAGAATACAAAAAAAGTGACTGAAGAGTGCAATGCAGGAATTACAGAGAATTTCATAGTTATGATTTCAAATAATTTGAACTGTCCAGTGTGTACTTCAGACTTCTCAAAGATTAAAACCAAGTTAGTACAAAACTGGGGGAAATGAGTAGCATTCTGATTTTAAGGGAAAGTTATTCCTCTGCAGATATTTCATTCTCTGAAGCTGAAATTTAAAACTTAAACCAGTTAAATTTAAAACTTAAACCAGTGGAATCATGCATGATTACAGATCTAAAATGAGCAAATATACATTACAATTCAGTACAAATATGCAGGGATTCACTTCACAGAGACACAGTACCATTTTTAAAAGGTTAAGGAACAATTTGTTCATTCTTGATTGGTTAGTTTACGTAAAGGAAGAAGTAAGTAAGAGGGTAAGAGAAAAATATTAATTAAAGACATGTTTTTCTCTCACTCTGTAACACTTTCTTTTAACCTGCTCAATTGATAAGATCATAATCTTTCCCTTGATGTGTCACTATCCACAGCTGCCAAACCAATTCAGTAACTGATATCATGAAAGACTATAGGACATTTGGAATCTTGACAATACCTCTCCAACAGATCTCACAATTTCCCACAGAAACATCTCACAGAAATGTTTGCCTGCTTTATTGTCTTTTTCTAGTAAGAACAGCATTGCAAAACCACAGAGTAATGTCAGGATGCTCAGCATTTCTTCTGCTTTGTTTCAGTAAAGCAAAACAAAATAAATGCTCTCTGAAAAATTGATGGACTCACCCAGATAAATACAAGTGAAAGAGTAAATTAAACTCATTTAGGTCTATTAAAGTCTATTTTAAGTACATCTTCCTCTTTTAGTACTTGTATTACTTATATTTTCATTCAGTTAGATGAAATACCTGGTACCAGACCCAACGCCTTAACATCTAAATTAAGAATAATACACTGGAAGAACAGGATTGTCTAAAAGCCACAGAAAGCCCACACCCTCAGAAAACATTGTACAGGGAATCAAAACTCTCCTAAAACACACAAGTAAGATGTACTACAGTTAAACAATAATCCTGTAAAATAGTAAAGCTGTGAAGGTTTTTTCTTCCCCCATATCAATGTTTCTAATCTTATCCATCTGGATCAGAGCCAGATGGATTGAAAAATTCTGAGTTCCAACTGATTCTTCCTCCCTCTCACATTCTGAGAAAGACAGTTTAACATGTCTATTTCCATCCTTTTTCACCTCTTCCTACTTAGAGCCCTTAATACTTGTTACCTTGTTTTTAAGTTTCCCATCACCCATACGTGAACCAACAACAGTGACCTGACAGAAGTCACAAGTAAAATTGTACGTTTGTTCCAAACACTATTTTCTAGCACTGCATACTCAATTCCCTCTGCCTGTAACTCCTCCAAGAAGTTTAAAGAACTCATTAATTACTTAGAATAAATCACCTTGTGTAAGTTTACTAAAGCATAGCAGAAATAAATTGTATAAACGCTAAATAGGTATGAATCAGGAAGACACGAACTTTTGGATTTTCTCCCTCAGTGATGAACTTTATTGCCAATCCCCAAAATATATAGAGCACCTCAAAAATTAAATTACCAACAGAGCTTCTGGGTTAGCACCACATATGATTATATGACCAGAAGTAACCCAAAATTAGTATGTTCACCTAAAAGGAGCTAACTACCAACCTCACATTCCAGGCCACCACAGACTAACATGCCACAGCAAGCAAACATACCAGCAGCAGGAGATCAGTGAACATTATCTACTGTCTGCACGTTCACTGATCCTCCTTCAAGTACAACTACCTCAAAGGCCAGAGTGGAATCTAAGCAAATTGAACATCTAAATATTACACTCAGAAGCATAAGCATGAGCATTTACAAAGCATTTAAATCACGGAAGATTTAGATTGCTATGCTGAGATACTTTTCAGTTTAATTTTACTGAAAATACAGGCCTCAACTTTGTAAATATTACAGCAGTCAAGTTTTTTGGTTTTTTCACCACGAGTATGTATAAGCACATACAGATTTTTAAGACAAATCTTTCTACAGATTCACAATAATAAATGTTCTCTGATACCCAGCTTCAAATACAAAAATCAACCTTATCTTTAGGGTTACCTGACAAAAGATAAGACAAAAGTCCTGCAGTAACTTGATCAAATTGCTGACAATTGAGTTGATCTTTTAAAGCATTATTTCTCCCCTCAGGGAGAGTAATGCCAAGAAGACAACAGTCACATGGGGAAAAATCAGCAGCTCTCAAACTTTAGCAGTCTATCTGAAGTCTTCTAAACAAGCCTGGAAATATTTTCCACCATCCAAACACTTACAATGATATCTATAGTCATTCTGGATGATCTCTCATCTGGCACTGCATTTCAAATGTTTCTGCAGATGCACTGATGTAGCTCAAAGCACCTATGTCCTCTCTTCTGCTTCTTAAAACTAGGAAGTTTTGGAAGATAGGTATTGAAAAGCTCCAAGGACAAGGAGAGCAAGGAAGGCTGAAGAAATAACTTCTGCAAATGTTCTAATCACAGACCCCACATCATGGGACAAAGGAAAAACATGAAACTTTTCTTCCATAACTGTCTGGGAAGATGGAACCCCTTATGCAGCTGCTACAAGAACTTCTCATGCCAACTAGTGGAAAATTGGTGAGAAGACTCCAAAGGCAGCAGTAAAACTCAAAATACAATACTTCAAAAAACAAGACCATCCTTCTGCATCTACCTTTAACACAGTAACAGAACTTCAGATATTTTGAATTTGTTTATTGGGATTGGAGCTTTCCTCCAATAATAGAATAGAGCCCTGGCCACTTCAGAGGAAAATACCACCCATTCCAAATTAAAACTTAAATTATATGTGTTTCACTTCAAGTATTTTTAACTTTTACTATACTTCAAACCACCTCTGAGCTTCTTCCATTCCTAAAGCTGGCCCCAGACAATTGACACAAGAAGTAGCCCTTGAACACTACAAGCTCGCAGCAAGACAATTATACCCCAACCTATATAAACCATCTTACCTAACAAGACTGATCCTTCAAAGCCTTGGTTACCTTCTGACCTTTGTACAACTACCAGGACCTCCACAGCAGCCAAGATTGTTCAGATTGTCCTCAGACTCTGCTTAATCATCACTGTTTGTTCCTACATATAATGATCGCTTTGTATCAAGTATCTACAATGTCCTTCCAAAATCAGAAAAAAACTGATCTATTTTTAAACTTAAACTACCCAAGACAGTTTCAATGCTATGTTCTCCAATGTTCAATTGGATGTTCAATTTTTTTCAACTATGCGAAGTCACCAAGTATTTTTAAAGGTGGAATTGCAGCCTAGTGTTGAAATACCATACTTCTGCATCCCCTTTAGGGAAAGTGCAGAGAGTAATAATTCAAACAGCTGTAGTGAAATTTAAGCATAGAAGAAACAAGTATCTTAAAAATAACTAATGATGTTCCTTTGGATCCAATGAAATTCAGGAGTAGGTCCTACCTGGGACACCAAAACTGCTACCAAAAATCAGTAAAAATAAAAAATTCCTTACCAACCAATGTAACATTAAGAAGCACACATACTTTATTCGGCTGGATGCGTGTGAGGGTATCACCTCCAAAATACCATGCATGCTGAGTACAGAAAAAGCTCCTGTTTTATATACTATATTTTATATACATATTCATTGGCTTCCCGGAATAAACCTACATATGATAATCATTTCCCCAAAATCATTAACATATTTTCCCTTCCCTTTATGCTTGCATTCTTTTATCCTGGGGGTCTCTTTGGTGGTTCCTGGCAGTCAGCAACCCTAAAGTCATAGCTGATTGCTTGGGAACTGGTAAAAATTGGCACAATTGGGCTGGTTGCTTTCCAGTCCTTCTTCCTAAAGAATAAGCATTGTGCAGTTCCGTAGGCCAGTGGTTTTTGAAGAATAAGCATTGTATTAGCCCACCAGGTGCAAACGATTTTTCATCTGGCAACAATGAGGGCAAGGCAGTAGAAAAAGCCCAATTATCCTGAGATTACCGTATAAGAAAAATACTACTGATTCCAGCATAATAATGATAATTTCTTCCATTTTAATTAGACAGGATATACATAAATCTCTCCTAAATCAGCACCCTTACTTTGAAAACTTACATTTTTAGGATTTGACTCACAATACCCGAACATTGTACTCGTAGTTCAACATGAAAGCTGTATTTCAGTGAAGTATTTCACAACAGAAAAAAGTCCTTGAAAAAACCCCATAACCATAATTAAATACAAACTATTTACTACTCAAACTACCTTCAACGTTTTCATTCTTGTACGAAAAGTGTCCTCTGACACTGTTCTACTTACTCAAAAACTGACAAGGTAAAACAGCAATGTTTATAAATCTTCATTTTCCAGATAATCTTCATTTAACTATCTATCCATCATAAATGTCACCATCAACATTTGCATGATCACATAGGATACCCGTATGAGTAACTTTTCCATCAACTCAACTAGTAATTCATTTGGAAAAGGTTAGATTTCTAATTCCTCTGTGGGGATTAAATGTCAGGCACTTCTTCAGCAGATCAGCTTATTCTATAGGGACAATCTGCTGAAGATATGACATATCATACATTTGATGTTTACATAACATTTTCCCTAAAAGATTTTCCTTTCTGCTTGGGAGCAGGAAGGACAAAACCAAAACAAGAACACAAAGCAGACAGACAGTGATTCATTACAGCCCTACAGGAAAGCCGAGTTGAGGAATTTGTTCCCATCCCCTTCTATTTCTAGAACCTACTGCTAACACGCGACGTATAATGTATGTTACACATGTGCAAGCTTTTCCTTAGCTTTGATCTTCCAAGCATGGCTCTTAATGCCTGAGACTACAGACTCTCAACAAATTACACTGAGAACAAATCATAACGTTGTTTTCTGAGACTACCAGCTTAATACATAAAGCAATTATCAATCATCAATATTTTCTCCACGGAGCCCTCTCATCCATTCTATAAGAATATGACGTGCAAATTGACACCCTACAGAGCTTTATGTTTACACTAAGCATTATCTACTGTGCAGCTTATGCATAAAACAGATCTATTTATATTTTTACTAACATGATAATCATCCTAATGATAATCATGTTCCATAGTATGCTATATGCTGCAACTTCTAGCTCTTTGATTGCAAGCACACATTCTTAAAATTAGCCATGTTTATTTGACCTTAATTTAATTCATGAGTAAGAACCAGCCAGGTCAAAAGAACATTTCCCCAAGCCATCAGCACATAGCTATAAAAGTGTTGTTTCAAGCACATGAACTACCATGTGTAAGCTTAAATAATTTCATTCGTAAGATGAATATCAATGTCAGACTGATTTTTACTTGAGATCATTGATCTCAAGAAAGAATACCTCCCTTCATAACTGCTAAACTATGTTAATTACATGAATGGCATTCGATGATATAACCATGAGCTGTAAGCAGTACTGAATTACACTTTCACCATTAAAAAGGGCCTTATCCATAGCTACCATGGTGACAAAACACCAGCGTAAAAAGTTGTGCCTCCACTACAAGGAACTATTCTTCTACAGGGCATTGAAAAATATCAAGTGCATCATGAGAAACACAAAAGGCCTGAAAAGAAACAAAATTGCCTTGATTACGAACATAGTGGTTTACAACTAAATTTGTCATGCACGGCTACAATTCCTCACCCTCCCCTCAAGAATCTCAAGTCATTATTGGGACTGAAACATTGCTCTGGAAAGGGATGGTTCTTTGTAAAAGGATTACTCTATTTAGACTTCATTGCTTTTCTGCCAAGCACCAGCCATATAAGGAGAGCAAGTTCACTGCCATTTATTTTGTCCAGACCTTTCTGATGCCTAAGAATAACCCTTACTGCTGCCTGGAAAGGTAAGTCTATAAATTGCAAGTCAAATAATTTATTTGTTATCAGCCACTGAACCTGCTTTAGGCATGATGGATGGAGTCAGATTATTTTTTCTTAAAACACTAAATTACTCCATGATGTTAAAGAACTACATGTAGGCATGTTAAAAATTTTGCATAGAAATTACTGTGCCCAAGACTCCTAAATACCAATACATGTCAGACACTGGCAAGACTGAAGCATACACATCCTATCTGACCAACATGTTGCTTCTGAGCTTGACAAACAGGAACAAACATTCCAGAGCTATGGCTTCTACCTCATTTTGAATGTTCACAATATGAGAAACTCCTTGTCTTCACAAGAGCACTAATCTAAAATTGCTTCTTTGAGGCATGTGAAATAAACCTGCCGTAATACTGCTTTTACTACATGCATCTAGTTAGCTGGTGTAACAAGCACCAGCAGTACAAAACCTTACACCAAAATTTCACATTTAGTTTCCCATTCAACAGATTCAAAAACGAGTTCTTTCAAAAATGAGAAAGGGGAAAGTCATCATCAAAACCAAACAAGTCTACATTAACAGTTTCAATTGCATGCACTTTAAAGAAGTCAGACAACTAGCTATCTGCTTTGGTTTTGTTTCATATTTTGGTTTAAATGGAGGCTCTTCAGATAAACTTTGCAAGAATCAAAATGCAGGACAGACTTCTGCTGTACAAGCTGAAAAACAAGCAGTCCAACTCGTCACTTTGAGAACAGAGAGGGCGAAGGGGAAGAAGATGGGTGACTGCAGCAATCCAGGGGGAAAACTCCGACATTTACAGAGAGGACCAGGAGGGCATATTTTTACAAAGAAACTCAACAGCAATCCTGAAGAAGTCTGGTCAGACAATAACTGATATTCCAGAAAACAAGGCAGACACGACAAGCACAAAGCCTCAAGATCTTTAGATTAAATAAAAGATATTACCTCCTTCAGGACTTTCTCATTTCCCGATAAGTTAATTATACTCGCAGGGTTACCAAACGTTTTGGAAGGGAAGGAGCTGAAGTAGTAGTTACGCAGTCGAGCAGCTTCAGCTCAGTACCTTCTCGGACCGAACAAAGAAACTTCTGTGTCCGATGAGATTAAAAACTTTCGGTCTCCCAGACTCTTTCCGTGCCTCCATGAAACCAGCGCCTTTACGTTTAGGCGAGACGGGGAGAAACACAAAGAGCAGCTAAACTATTCAGGCCAAGGCGGAAAACATAGGAAAAAAATAAAGGCCAAAAACAGGATATAACACGAAGCGTGAACTCATTGCTTTTTTCTCCACCCCCTTCCCAGCGAAAGGATTTTTCTGTTGGTTTTTTTTTGCTGCTGATCCCAAGCCTTCCCCATTAGCCTTCCCCATTTACCTTATCTGTCGGGGCGTCTAAACCAGATCCAGCAAGCAAGAGTTTCTTCCGACCCCAAGCAATTGTATTAAATCCAACCGGAGTTTTCTTCTCCTTAAGGAGGAAAAAGGAATGTTACAGCTTTCGCCAACGACGAAGGAGTTCGTGTGCACGGGGAGAAGGCAGCACAGCAGCCGGGTTCCTCCCGGCCCCCGCCAGGGTCTGCCCCGCGGGCGGCCCCGCGTCGCGCCGGCCCCGCCCGGCGGCGA